>CAJQZM010037685.1:0-19374 GCA_907164665.1 Colias nastes | reverse complement strand
TACTCTGTCCGAATACTATAAAGTTGCGTTTCAATAATCAGTTATAATTACTTAGCGGTTTTTAAGTATGTTTAAAAAGGGGGGCGTTAAAAAATAATTTATTCTTAAAGTGGGCAGTAGACAAAAAAAGGTTGGGAACCCCTGATTTAAACTAAGTGATGCAACTCAAAAATTTTGCGCTTTTTTGCGGCACCCATACATTTTTTTTTCAATTTTCAGCATGGCTATCGAAATAACGAAAATGCAAATTTTCGAAATTTGGTGTTCTAATAGTAATCAATTTGACGAAGTTTTTTCATTTTTTATGTGTTATTATCCTCGTGTAACTTATTATGGATTTTATAAAAATAAAATCAAGGGTTTGCTGAGAGCATTATGCCAACAAATTGAAGTTAAATCGAGTAAGTACATGCCATCGTCATCGGGATCGTTTTTTTTAGAAAATAATGTGATTTGGTTAAAAACAACTTTTTCGCCTGAAAGTGTTTTACTAACTATAAAAACACTTATTATAACCTATTTCAATCAAACTTAATAATTTCCGTATCATCAGAATTAAATCCCGCTAGATTGCGATTTCCTTACACTGTGCGTTGGAGATATTGGGCTCACCTGGACCCTATGTATATTAAGCTGTTAAGAAAACCCTTAAACCTTATTGTTTGGATCCTTGATATTTAGAATCGAATTGAATCTAAATGATATTTCGCTCTCTATATTTTAGTAGAAGTCAAAAATGCGATGCTTAATTACTGAAAAAAGTAATTAAAAGCGATTGGACGCGAATAGAAGCTTAAAAAAATCCCCAAAACCACAGGCTAACCAAAATATTCATCGTTGTTACAAAATTGCACAAACAATTTACGAGCCGAATGATTTATGCTCATCGCGAGTCGTAAATATTAATTTCGATTCTCATTATCATCACCATTTCTGAAGGACTATAAATACAGCGCTACAGAAATTATCCGTACCGTGCCCATTAGCAAATTGTATAATTTTCCTTTTTTCAAATTTCTTAAGTCTCTTACAAAATTGCTTTGCCCTCGCTACCAGCCATTATAGAAGTAATGAAAATGGCCTTAACAATAATTGTATGACGAAAAATTTATTTCATTTGAAGGTATTAAAATGTTTTAATGGGTTCTATGGTTCTACAACTGTATTAAATTATGTTTAGTGTAAGGGGTAAAAAGTACAATGCTTAGTTCGTTTACGGTTTGATTCTCAGCCAAACTGTGTTATTTATATTGACTTGGTTAATTGACATACCTAGCTATTTAAAATATCTGGAGATAGTTGATTATCTGTTTTATTCGATTATATAGTTTTGTATTTTCTATAATGATTGACTCAATAAAATAATCCTCTAGTATCTTCTCTACAGCTTCTCTTCAATTTTAGCTTCAAAGATGTACTACTTTATTAAAATTCGATTGCAAAAAGAGGGACATAACTTGTTGCGACGCCTGTAAACCGTGATGAAAACCGACATTTTTGGCGTCGCGCCACTGTGAGCGGTCACTATTTTTTCTTTGGCTCTAGCAAAACTGGCAAGATTCGATTAAACGAACCGCCACTGAAAATGGGTCGCTATGTAGTGCGTTCTACTCCAATATAGCTTTAATAGCTTCGAAGCTTAGATGGACAGCGGTAGTCATTAATCTCGGAATTTAATTATTACTTTATTTCCATTACGATTTTGCAGATGGGCTTCATACGACATACTATCAGCGTATACACATATTTTTTCATAAATGTCCTATTTATGAAAATGGTTTAATATTTCCACATGAAACAATATAATAAATTCATAACTACCGACTGCACTAAATTTTCCTCACAGTAACTCAAATATTAATACAGCGAATATAGAGGTCCACACAATGCGGCTTTGAAACCATTATTCCACCACGAGCAAGACCAGTTTGACAATAGGGCTAAAGAAATTCATATTTGCTACTGTTCCCTCTCACGGGCACGGAATTTAAATGAACTTTGGCCAACAACAATGACACCACAGACTTTTGTTCTACGAACAATACATTTTACCGGTGGAATTAAAAACTGTGAACAAAAGAGTACAAATTCATATTGCAATACACGAACGGCCCGCGACGATTACGCAGCCGCAGACTCGATGCTAACACAAAATAAAACAACGATACATACGTACGCTTCTTTTATTTTCTAACAAAGGACAACTCGTATCTACCCGGACTCATTACTAACTTTTATGCATGAAATTCTGTAGCAACAATGTGTGTACATGATTACGGAAAATCTTTTAATTTTTCGGTGCGATTTACTATGAAGAGGGTTGAAAATTAAATTGGGGACACAAAAATTTGTGCAATTCGTTGTAACTACGGTAAGTTTGGTGCTCTTCATTACGGCGGCACGCGACCATTAGTCGCAGCCGTGTAGATCCAATTGCGCGGAGGATTTTCTGGCACGCGATTTATTTCACTGTACTATTAAATTGACTTCAATTTCCTTTGAAAGGTTTTGTATAACCAACAAATTGATTGGTAAGTTCGGATTCTTCAAATTATATGAATTGGTCCTCGCCGTTTTCTGATCTGCAACATATTCTGTAGCTGCTACAAACGATGTACAAACATTGTTGCGATTTCCAATAAACATAGCAAACAAATTATAGAGCAAATATAATTTTCTTAGTGTTTTTACTCAATTTAACCGACATAATATGTGTTTCGCTATATTTTTATAGCGTATATCATAGGAAATTTTGCATCAAATCCTGCTTCGTTAAACTAATTACCTACACAGACACAACGACTACTTACGACTAAAATTGACATTCATTATTTTAGTAATCTATTTAGAGCCGATTTTTCAATCCTTGGTTTAAATTTATCCGTCCAATAAAGTATTACACGAACATATTAAAATGTCACCTGTAAACTGTCAAATACGGACAATTACAATACATTTTTCATAATGGTAGTTTAATACGTTATTCGATCAATCCCTGATGGATAAAGTTTTAGGCAGCATTAATCAAAACAAATTAACTACAGCTCTTTTCTTTGACCTTTCCAAAGCGTTCGACTTCGTGTCACACTATAAACTATTAAAAAAACTAGAATCGTACGGTATAAGAGGGCAAACGCTTCACTGGATAAGATCTTACCTTCAAAATAGGCAGCAGTGTGTAACAATTTCTGAAGTAAATAAAAACGATGAAATAACGCATTATTTTTCTGACTACAAAATAATAAAATATGGCGTACCGCAAGGCAGTGTACTTGGTCCAATTCTTTTTGTATTATATGTAAATGACATAGTTAATATAACAAATCACAAGTGCATCTTATTTGCTGACGACATTTCTTTAATTGTAAGTTCTGACAAAAATAATATACATGACCACATAAATGACATTAATTATAGTATTGACAACATAATAAAATGGCTTGACATTAATGATTTGAAAATAAATTTGGACAAAACAAAATTTTTACAATTTAATAAATTTAACTTTGACATTTCTAAAATACAAGCAAAAAATGAAATAAAGTTTCTAGGTGTGACAATAGATACAAATATAGACTGGAAACTACATATAGAAAATGTGTGTAGTAGATTAAATAAATTTGTTTTTGCATTAAGGCAAGTAAGAAGGGTTACAAACTTAAAAACCGCACTTACTTCCTATTACGCTTACGTGGAATCTGTTTTGCGTTATGGACTTGTTATCTGGGGCAATAGTACCGATATAACAAGAGCATTTCTGGCTCAAAAGAGATGTATACGGGCCTTATGTGGTATGAGATCGGATCAGTCCTGTAAGCCGATATTTAAAAAACTTTGTCTGCTGCCATTGCCATCTCTTTACATTTATGATATGTGCGTGTTTGTGACTAAGCATATGTATCTTTATAAAAAGGCAAGTGATTTAAATAGCCGTAGTCGCAGAGATCCAAGTAAACTAATTTTAAAAGATAATCCTAGATTAAAAAAATATAATAAAAACTGTCTTTGTATGAGTGTAATAATATATAATAAAGTGCCAACTAAATTAAAAAACTTAGATACTAAATTATTTTTTAAAGAACTTTATAAATGGCTTCAACAGAAATGTTTTTATAGTGTTAAAGAATACCTAAACTCGTAATTAACATTGTCTACTTGCGTCTTAATATTAATTTTGTAATAATGTATGTAATTTTTGTAATGAATATGAATGAATTGTGAAATATTAATTATAATAATGTGAATGAATAACAAATGAATTGATTTTAATAAAATAAAATTAAGAAGACATAATATAAAATGTATATCTAATGAAAAATGTATTTGCATGTCGTTGAATAACGGCTAAACATGCTGAAATAATGTACCTTATTCTTAACACCTATGTATACCATGTTTACTTGCAAATAAATGATTTATTTATTTAACAAAAAAAAAAAAAAATAAGTTTTAACCAAGGATTGAAAAATCAGCCCTTAATAAATGATTTAATAATAATGATTTCCATGTGGAATTGACGTTAGTTGATAGATGAATTTAAAAACAATAATGTTAAACAAATTCAATATTTCTTTATTCATGTTCCTGTTTTTATTAAAAAAAGGAAACCACGTTCAACCATTCATGTTATATTCTGTTACAAGAAATGTTAGAAATTGAGCTCATAAGATTTGCAAACCAATTTTTTAGCTGCAGTGTAGCTTTACATCAACAAATGAACAGATTTAAAATTCAAGGCAACTTTTTCTCTGTAACTTCAGGTTAAATAATTTCTGTAATTCAACTAATTTTTAGCCCTTAAAAAGTGTATTTCATGCACTATTTAGTTTTTCTCAATAGTAACAAATATAATGCACACGAAATTATAAAAATTATACACAACAAATTAATTTATTTAAAACTTTCCCTTTGATAACTCAATGCAATAAATTTCTGAACAACTAAGAGATATAACAGCGAGGCAGGAGAAACAGCGTCTGAAATACTAGCCCTGGATCGTCATAACCGAATTATGCTGACTGCATCATCCAACCGCACTTCTATCTTCCTTTGTTCAAAACGAGTTTGTAACTTAATTACTCAACTCTTTGTGAATCTATTTAATGATTTATGTACATTTTTTGCAGTTTAGCCTGCAGTGCCTTGAGTTGAGGTGTAATTTAAAATATTCAGGGTAAAGGAACTTATAGGTTTGGTTATGAAATAAAAAGTAAGTAAAAAGTAAATTAAATCCGTTCTCTGTATATGTAAAATTATAACGATACTCCGAACGAACGAAAAAGCTATGAATACGCACTGCTAATTCCTATTCACGTAGTGAAAGTAATCTACGTTGATAAGGTAGTCAATGAAAGAGTAGATGATAATTCCAAATAATGTATCATGTCAAACTTAATCCTATTCAGTGTACATCAAGAAATCTAATGTTGTATTATTTGACAGTAATAATAATTCATCTGCATATCAAAGATCAGATAAGCAAAAATTTATTTTTTGCATGAATGTGTAAAATGTAGCTAATTAGCCACGTTGACCTACTCGAGCGCTAATAATTAACACTATGTACACGTTTTTACTTATAATATATTGGGGTATAGTCAATTATTAATTTTGAATTTTACTTTTAGAGTTTGGTTCGTTTTTTTAACTTCAAAACCAAATCAGTCCTTTAAAGACATAAACAAACTATAGAAATCTCTGGAGAGCTCCTTAAACATATCTTCGCAAAACCCACACAAATAAACATAATAACATTTGGGGTCGAGATAAGTCCTACAAACAAACTTGCTCTCAAAATAGGTACCCTACAAGTTTGTGAAATGCATGTTATTACAATATAGTAGATATGTGCAGAACTGTTTCTCGAGTCCCAGTCATATTACTTCACAGACTCTTATCTCGCTGGCTACACTTTGTTTATCGTCGGATTCACATTTATGAGTTCGTTATTTCCCTATTCTGGAGACATAAAAATGTCGGCTATAAGAATAACCCCGAGATTTTATTTCATTCTGTACGTTGATAAGGGAAAATAATGAGCGGACTTATTCTGATCGATCGTGATTAACTTGTTATTGTCGCAAGTTAATAAGAAGGGACGTAATAACATGCGATAAGATATTTATGTAACTACACATCTTCGTGATAATAACAAAGGAAGATAGTTTTATACGTCGCCCAGCCAGTAATACCAATTTGTTCGCAAACGTTTTGTCTTATTGGTCCTATAACTTTATTAATCTAAGAAACTGGGTAAGTTACATAGTTTCCCTTCAACTATTGTAATATGGTTAACTGAGCTCGTGAACTTCTCTGATAATATTTATTAAATTGTTTAATGTTACTTAGTAAAATATACTATGGGTACATATTATTTTAGTCAATAAGTAATTAATACGTCTATAGTTTCCGATCTATAATAGTGATAATAAAACACAATTCAAGAAACAGAAATAAAAATACTCTACTTAAGTAACATAAGTATGTAATTTAATAATTTTCGTTACTCTACGCTTATTATATTTTATATTAGCATAATGTAATGTTCATACTTGCCTTGTATATTCATAAAGGTAAGTTCACGTCGACCCATTTTCATCACGCGCGTAATAGTCTTATTATATTTTATGAAGCTCTTGCAGACTCGAGGGCGCCGTTATGTGCGCCGCTGTGGAGATATCCCTGGACCTTATTAAGGACATACCACAAACATGTACCTGTTTATATTTATTTAGGTACGTTTGCTTATTGCGAGTGTTTACTCGAGACAGAATGTAATAATCTCCGCGCTACGACTTGCAGGCCATTGACGCAATAAATGACTTACACACGTGCACGTATTACGTCTGCAGAATGTTCCTCAGTATTAAGATTATTTTACTACAGATATAAAAAGACTCATTATATTCCATACAAATCTGGTAGATGTTTAATTTTATGGATAATTTTATCATAAATTAAAAAAATGTTTGAATTTTTTTTAAGTGCTTTAAAAAGTTAGTTCTCAATATACGCATTTCAAACCTTTAATGATTTAAAAAGTGTATGACAGACACAAAACAGCAGCTCATACTTCAAAACAGAAAGCTTGAAAATATAGCATTTAACTCAAATAGCGTTTTTCGACCGTTCATGCCGTATACGATACAGAATCCGTTAAGATAAACATGTAACACAAAGAAGCAGAACGATGTGTTAGCAATTCGTTGTGCAAGATAAAAACTACTAGTAATAGCATCTAATGGTTGCGAATATGGTGAAAGTTTCCGCACGCCCGTTCGCAACGCAATCTCAAATTAAATCTCTGACGTCTGATCTCAAACGTGAACTTTTAGCTTTGATTATATTATAATATTCGTGTATACAATGCGGGATTGCAGCTCCTTTTTAACACAGGATTTTCTCCGCTCGTTAATGAAAGTTTATTTTTAATTACGGTGCAAATTGCAGCTGTACTAATTATATTTGCAAGTTAGCCTTTCTTTTATCTTAGGATTCTCTTTAAATATTTATTCCTCTCTACTAATGGTGAAAACCTAACCCAGACTCATTTTGTTGCATGCCGTTGTCTTTTATTTTTTAAAGTGTGAGAATTTTTTAAAGAGTTGAAAGAAAGATTTTCCTTGTTGAGGAAGGCAAATAATAAATAAAACGTTAAATAGGTGTGAAATACTTTACTTAATATTCATAGTAAGAAAATAATTTTGTATCTTGCAGTTTCTTGTGTATAATAATTTTAAGAGACATAAAACCCAATCTTAGGGTTAGGAGATTGTAGAAGCAAAACTTACCATTTCACCAAGGGTTAATAAATCTATATTAAGGTACCTATCATCTCCAATCGTACAAGTAGGGGAAAATAAAAATACGTGTAGTTGTCATACATTTATTACATAACGAACCACATAGTTATTCATTTTTGTATAAAAAGATAACAAGAGAAAACAAAATATATTTATAGCACCAAAGGTATACAAAGCACCAATAATAGTCATTAGATAAAAACATAAAATGTAAAAGGATACTGGAAAGTTGTAAAAATGTAAGGCTCTATATTTTTAAATTTTATTACATCGATTCAAAAAATGTGGCCTCATCGATGGTATTCTTTCAAAGTAACATTTAAATGGCATAGTTTAACTATCTAACTACAAAAATAATACAGATGAAATATCAAATAGAAGTTAACATTAGAAGTTTGTTTTTCTAAACTTACATTTCTAAGTAATAAATGTAATTTACTTTTATCCAAAAATTCAAGTGATTTATTTTGTCAACTTGCAACTAGTATTGTCAAACAGATCAAAGGAAACTTGAGCAATATAATAAGAGGCTATGTAAGCCTAGAGTCTTGTTTATTGAGAACTTAATACTCTTAAATTCTAATGTGCAATGACTAGTCACTGCTACACAATAATATATATACAATATCCATTCAAATTGTAACGAAATTGGTAACAATAACCAATTATGTTAGAACAAAATGAATAGATTAAAAAAATGACAACAGATGACAGACGATCGCTATCAATCTCTGTATGAATAATGAACCAGGGAAGACAAACAAGAAAGAAATTGATGTATAAATTCTGAAATTGAATGGTGGCAAACTTGGGCAAATTTGGAAGATTTATTAGAAGAGCCTTTTTAAGATAATTGAGATACGCTTAGGATTATAAAAAAGGGATTATAAAAGAGTTTTAATTTAAGTAATTGTTATCATCGATTACCCAAAGAAAATCACATTAAGATAGAAAATTGTCTATTATGCTTATCAAAAGTCCTAAAAATATCTAAAAGGTCCCTTATGCTATCGTTAACTATAAGTTTTGTCATTTAGTATGTAACACTAATGTCTGTCATCTGTTAGTCATCGATACAATAAATTACATCATTTTTTGAGGTTATCGGGTATGTAATTGTCCTTGCCGGGAATACCCGTTCCGCCCGAGTCACCCAACCACGGATATCTGAAAGTATTACAAAGGTAAATGAGCTGGAATGTGATGCCTCTCGCTGGAGTGGCATTATTTTATAATAGGCTACTTATTTCCTTAGTATCGGGGAATAACTCGTTAGTAACGTGAGGAATTTATTTATAAAGAGCAAGTTTCCGCTGCTAGTACTCATACCTACACTGTACAGACTAATATAATACCCGGGAATAATTACGTTATAGCTATCGGATATTTTCACTGTAACTTTAACTAACACTGATTTATGATATCTTAACTATAGCTAAGTTTAAACCTTATTTTATAAATTTACGAAATTCAAATAAATGGAAAATATCATATTTAACATGATAGTAGAATTGAGAAACATATTCTTCGAATTTGTTTGATATTCAAGTTAATTAACGATAGCTAGAACAATGCACATTGTATTTGTCACTTCCATTTCGTCGCCTGGAGATTTGCGGACGTGATCCACAAAGTCGTTTGTTCATTACTTTGTTATATATCCTGTACCGTAATTACTTATTATACTTATACAATGTCAGTATAGAGAAAACTATAGCAAGTTCTAGAAAAACATAAAAAAAACACAACACATGATAAAAAAACACTAAATATATTTCAATAGGGTATAATTCAGTGATGCACAGACCGCGGCCCGCGGGCCGCATGCGGCCCGCCGGTCGTATACTGGTGGCCCGCCTACAGCATAAATAATACTCTCGTACATTCGAAAAATATTGAATTCTATTCCAGAATAAAACTGAATATTTCTGGCGGAAAAGCAAAGGGATGTACCGGAACTTAAAAATCCTGATTGGTTGTGTGATTTGGCTTTTTTAGTTGACATAACAAATCATTTGAATGTCTTATCAGATCGCAATTGAATTCTAGAAATTACAACAATTTTCAGAAGTATAAGAAAATGGCTGAAAAATTCAACAAAACTGCGATTAATTCCAGTTGTGTAGAAAAGCTGGATATTTTGATTCAATCTTTTTAAGACAGATTTTCGGAGTTTAAAAAAGTGAAACCTCTGTTGGACATATTCAGCAATCCTTTCACGATTTCAGTTGAAAATGCGTCAGAGTTAATGCAGTTAGAAATTATCGACATTCAAAACTACCAAGATTTACGCAACAAATTCAACGAAGCAGATTTGCTGAACTTTTATCGCTGCATTGATAAAAATATGTACAAAGAGTTGCGCATAAACGCTCTGAAATGTGCCAGCTTATTTGGTTCTACCTATATATGTGAACAAACCTTTTCGATATTAAATAATAATAAAACAAAAAATCGAAACCGCCTTGCAAACGAAAGTTTGGAAGCAGTTTTACGTGTTGCTACAAGTAAATTTGAGCCAAATATAAAAAAGGTTTCACGTTGCAAGCACTATGCAGTGCCACGCTTCAAATTAATAAATTCTTTTTCAATTTAAATACATTATTATCAATTCTTTATTGTCTGTAATTATCTAAACTTCCGGCGGCCCGCCATAAGTTCATAATTTGCTCGAGTGGCCCCTAGTCTTAATAAGTCTGTGCATCCCTGGGGTATATTCTATGTACTATAATAATATGTGTAGATTATTAACGAAGTATGTAGTGATATAATTACGTAGACACATTATCTAGATTGACCTTTCTTCGCTCGTCACTTCGCCAGTCATTATCTTCAAGTTCCCAGAATAATGAGGTATATTTATTCTGAGATTTAGCTACAGGGTCGTGACTATAGTTATGAACCGAAACAGCTATTCAAAAGTCTAGCTTCAAAATAATAGAATAAAACTATGACATTTATCTTAATTGAAAAGCAGCCTTAAAAAGGCATTAATCCAGAATATAAATCTCCCAGTGTTTCTCAGTTCTTTAACAACCGAATTATGCTCACATGCGCTGCCCGCAGGCTCGACGTAAAATAGTACAAAAAAATAAAATAAAAATGAACGGTAGCGTTACGTAATTTGTTTCGATGTTTATTCCGTTTACAGTTTTGTTCGCTGCACTCTTATTGACGTCAATAAAGGTGTGCAAATAAACTTTTTTTAGTGCATGCGAGGTGCTAGCGAGCACGTGTGAACTAATGAGACTTTGTGAGGGGGAAGTAGGTACAGAATGGATACGGGCTAGACAGACTATTAATAATATTAGGTGAAATACTGTTGTAGAATAAAATACATAGTTCAATTTATTTTTGTTTTAAATGCTATGAACCAACTGGGATGCAATCAATGATGCGTATGATTCGAACAAAATATGATTAATATCAACGTCACTTTGAATTGTTTATTTTTTGCACTTTCTTTTTTCAGTTGTGCAGTACAAAAACTGCGACCTCATTCATTACACTGGAAGCGAAGGAAAGCGCAAGTAACGCTCCACGTCACAACACAAGCCACGTCGCTTCGCGAGGCTGCTCGCTCTACGTAATACCAAATTTTACTAAAACCCGTCATTGACATAACCTGAAATCTACCTAAAAGCTTAAATTAATTATTAGATTTAACCTGAAAACCTGAAAATGATTACAAACTGTATTTAACTCGCTGATAAGCGGCTCAACGCACTTGTTGGGCAAGTTACACGCCGGTAGAGGCAGATCTTTCTTGTTACATCTCCATGACTCGTAATTGATAAACTATTTATATTATTATAAAGTACAACAAACTCACTGGTTAGGGCACTCGACACACTTCTCCATATAGCGCGTGTCCGTGAAGTTCGTGTCGGGGTGTTTGAAGGACAGAGCACACTTGTTGGGCAAGTTGCACGCCGGTAGAGGCAGATCATTCTTAGAATATGTATATTACAAAGTACAATAAACTCACTGGTTGGGGCACTCGACACACGTCTCCATATAGCGCGTGTCCGAGAAGTTCGTGTCGGGGTGTTTGAAGGACAGAGCACACTTGTTGGGCAAGTTGCACGCCGGTAGAAGCAGATCTTTCTTAGAATATGTATATTACAAAGTACAATAAACTCACTGGTTTGGGCACTCGACACACGTCTCCATATAGCGCGTGTCCGTGAAGTTCGTGTCGGGGTGTTTGAAGGACAGAGCACACTTGTTGGGCAAGTTGCACGCCGGTAGAGGCAGGTCTTTCTTGTCGCAGTTCCATGCCTCGTAATTGCTGAGCAATTTCACGGAACGCGGCTCCGTCATCCACGTGAGCGCTTGTGTCACTGTTACGAAGTATACGTCCTTCCTGCAATGCGTGATGTGAGCTTTTTAGTATTTTTTTTATTTGAGACTATGGAGTTTTATTCTAATAGCTAAAGTATACTCTAATAGCTTATTTTTTATGTTAAGAGGTGAATTGAAATTGTGAAATGATCTATGTCACTTCTAATTGGCTAGCATAAAGGATTAAAAATTGTAAAAGTTACGATCTAAATAAGTGGTGATGTGTGTTGAATGTAGTGTTCTTGATGTTAACATGTTTCAAGAAAACTATGTGAACTGAGAAAAAAATAAAAAAAATAAATTGGAAAATCATTGCATATGCTGCTCAATTACATAATATTTAAATAAAAAATGTGGTGGTTGATTACGATTATTAAAATAAATTCTAATCCAATGCTTGTGGAATTACATATTTGTTTGCATATTTTGTAACATTTATCAATGATAGATATGAGAATTGAGTAGATGCTAATCCGTGTGTGAAAACTAATAAAATAAAGTGATAGTTAATTAATAGCACAAATTAATATAAAATTCAATCGGACACTCGTTTATTAATAATAAATCACACAGAAATGTTAAATTTGATTATGAAGTGAAATCCAATCATCATAGTTGCCAATCATGGATACGCTTTGTACTAATATTCGAACGTAAAATAGACACATAATTATTAGGCTTATAAAAATGTGGATTGTTTTGGCGAGAATTTTGTATTTTTTGAAACGTTAAACCTTTTTATTTCACTCACGAGTTTCATAATCCATATTCACGACATAATCTTCATGATTAAGCGCTTAAAGTCTCAATCCTGACTACATAAATGAGAGTATAAAATGAAGAATAATTGAACATCAATGCCGCTGTCAATTAATAGCGTTATTACAGAGCGTAATTATGTAAAATCAATTTGGCAGCGTCGCCAGTTAACGAATGTACCAATATGACCTATGTAAAGTAACGATAAAAGCCTTCTATTCAATTATCTCGTCTGGTTAACGTGAATTTAATATTATTCCTTAAATTTTAATGGATGCTCTTCACACATTATTTCATTAAAACGTAATTATTTCCATTATAATACAATATCGAAGCCACTAATAGCTTTAAACGTGATGCGAAATCAAAAATCTTTAAGTTAATAACGAATTTTCGATGTACATTTAACATAAATGTTAAATCTTTATATTTTTGCTTTTAAATGCAAAGTGAAATACGTATTTTATTATATTTTAGTAATAACTTCATTTTTCAATGTTCCGTAATATCTAGAATGTTATTTGATATTCAGGAGTTAACGAATATATTATTCAGTCATACAAAAAATTATGAGATATTTATCATTTATCTTCGCCGGGATTCAATTTGCCACTTTCTATTATACTAGACTTATCCTTTATTTCGCTGATTTGCAAAGAGACTTATTTATAAAGAACGTAATCATTGAGAAGGATTTATATCTAAGTCCATTTTATTTGCACAAAGATTTGTAGCTTTAGTATTTTCGTATTAAGTAGTATAAGGTACTATATTTAGATTTAAGTATGACTTTCTGTCTTTCCATTATTTTTGACACGGAGATAGAAACATATTGCAAAAGTAACGTTTCTATTCACATATTCTATATGTACAAACTTTATGTGATCAACATACTTGGACAAATTAACTTTTACCCTAAAGCTCTGGAAAAGATTAACTAAATGTGTGGGTTAATGAATTTTTAGAATGCTCGTAATACAATTTATTTTAATTTGAGTGCCTTTCTCTCTGTGTAATATAAAATCAACTGTTTGTACAGGTACAATATTGAGTACTCAATTGTACCAAAAAATCATGGGCAAAGTCGCGAAAACTTAGTAGCTAGTAAATAATTTTATATAAATCAATTAAACAAACGAAATGCTAAACAGTTACAATGCATATACTTTCATTAAGCCCCTGGTGTATTACAACTAGATATATAAATACATTACTTAAAGAATTAAACAATAGCGATTTCATTTTCTACTTCATTAGATATTCAAGTTGCATTGTAGTTATTATTTCATTATCATAATATATAAATAATATAAATATGGTCAAGGGTAATTTCGAAGTGTAGTATACTACGATTTCGTCATTGTTTTACTTTACTTAGAAAGAAAGGAAAATATAAGGGAAAATATTTTTCGAGAAAAATTATGTTTGCAAGTATAATGTATAGTCCGGGATCCATCGCTCATTAATTTTGCAAGTGATTACTATCAAGCTAATTTTTCGTGAGTAGCTTTATTTTGATGAGATGCCCAATAATTTCATGTACGAAACTCTCGATTGTGGTAGCTAACAGAGGAAACAAGGATAAAATATTTTGATTTGATGGTTCTCAAATATTAATTACTAACTGAATGTTTTTTTTTGTTCAATCTCAAGATAATTATCTAAATTATTCGAAAAAAATATTTGTCCTACAAAATCTATGGTTTGATCAAAGAGTCCCCCTTTCCAATGTGTATCGATAACGAGGTCATCATAAATGATTACTAACCAGCTGATTTTTTTATTTTCACTTATTTAATACTTATATAATTCAACAGACATATTGTCCTACAAATTGCGTAATAAATATTTGAGAACCGTCAAATCAAAAATTTTTATCCTTGTTACCTCTGTAAGCTACCACAATCGAGAGTTTCGTACATGAAATTATTGGGCATCTCATCAAAATAAAGCTACTCACGAAAAATTAGCTTGATAGTAATCACTTGCAAAATTAATGAGCGATGGATCCCGGACTAGTACGTATAAATGTATTGAAGTATGCTAATTAACTTTTTTGTTTTTATAATTAAAAGTTCGGTAAAATTTCTACGCGTTCTACCTTTTAATTGTTTTTAAAATAACATGAC
The DNA here is from genome assembly GCA_907164665.1 of Colias nastes. Taxonomy (NCBI): domain Eukaryota; kingdom Metazoa; phylum Arthropoda; class Insecta; order Lepidoptera; family Pieridae; genus Colias; species Colias nastes. The sequence continues at coordinate 4,340 of CAJQZM010037685.1, read as the reverse complement.
ATTATTTTATTATATTTCGGAATATAATAACAAACATGTACTTACAATTCCGACACCCATTTTAAGAACTTATGGAGGCCTCTTTCTAATTCCTTAATTTGGAACCAATTTGTGTGGAATGGCATCATGTATGGCGCTCGGTTTTGCTCGTAATGCCGATTAAAGTCCTCTTGAAGCCATTCTAGTACCTAAAATATTTATAGGATAATTAAAAACAGCAACTAAAATTATTTTATATATAATTTATTTCTCGTCTAGACCTCTTTGATTTGAGTCTTAGGTCTTATTACTTAATGTTGTTATAATAATATCTATTAATTAATAATAATAGGTACTCCTTATTTCCAACGTTAAAGTTAAGTTTCAAATTGAAATGGAAATACAATAGTGATTTATTGAAACTGAATATTATTTGTGCCTAAAACCTTCCCAAACTTAGATACTTTTGATTTAAAATATAATTCAGTCAAGATAACTGTTCGGAATAACCTTTAAATACAATGAAAATGATATTTTTTTTATAATATTTTCAATATCCATAACATTGAATAGTTTTCAATTATAAAATAAACTTGTTGGAATTTCTCCGAAATATCTCGTAAAACATTGTCATGTGCTACAAGATAAAATGAATAATACTTAATATAAAAATTAAATAAATGTAATAAGATTGTACAACAAATGAGAAAATACTTGAAGGACTTGTTTCATACTTATTTATTAAGAAGAGAAAGTCAAGAAAGAAACTTTTAATTGGATTTATTCGTACATTACAGAAAACCAATGTCATGATTTAATAAATAAAGTAGGTAATTGGTAGAGAAAACTTTTTTTATTATCGTGAATATTAAAAATATAAATCTACTTTAAAATTTATTTGAAATCTAATAAGAAATTTTATAATAAAAGACAACTCACATCATCTGAATCGTGGTTATGTAGCACACACTGGTCTAAATAAGGACAATGGCCGCCCTCATACGTTTCCACGTAATGCGCGTTAAAAGGCACCTCCCATAAACCTGAAAAATTAATAAATTGTTTAATATTCCAAATAATTTAATAAATGCATGCAATTAATTTAAACAAAAGATTAAAATTGTATACAAAGGTCAACAATCATGGCTCAAATTATGATAATTTTGTTTTCATAACGACAATTAATTACATAAACAAAATATATATTTATAAATAATAATTTTCTTATACCAGGGAATGATTTAGTCGGGCATGTTCCAGATTTGCATTCATGTGGAATCTTGTAGTCGAGGGTGTAAGGCCACACGGGGATGGGCGAAGGCGGCACTCCCACAGAACTGTCGTAGATATAGCCGAAGTCTTCTAATACCTGTACATATTTGGTGTTATTAGTTTAATGGTTGATTGGTTTAATTATTCACTTGTACAGATTTTATAAGTTATATAATAATTTGTTTGGAAAACTGATAATTGTTAGTGATTCCAAATGATTTACTACTATAGTAAATAGCGCATGAAGACTTGAAAAGTGGGCTGATTAGTGATTAGGAAAAGCTCAGACAGCCGCACGTTTATTTAGTACTAGCGGTCCGCCCCGGCTTCGCCCGTGGTACCTACATGTTTACGTTTTTTTTTCATAAGAACCATCCTCGTACTTCAAGGAATAGATTCCGCAGCGCACGCGACAGAATTTTTATTAAGGAATTTTTTACACCTTGGGTTACATTATTGCATTTTTGATAAGGATCTCTATTTTTTTTGAAAATGCAATATAGCCTATGTTGCTCAGTGAAGATGCAGCTTTCTAATGGTGAAAGAATTTTTGCAATCGGTCCAGTAGTTTATGCGTGAAAACCATACATACATACATAATTACAAACCTTTCCTCTTTATAATATTAGAATCTATAGAAGTATAGATGAGTATATTTTAATCTAAGTATTATATCGTTTCATACATATTATGTATAATTTGTCAATAAGTTTTTAAGTGCTCTGTATACTGTAGTGAATCGATTAATATAACAATAATAATACTTCAAACTTTATAGTGATTATAATTATTAGACATTATTATTTGTATTTTTCTAGAAAGTTTCAATGCCTGTCTAGCTTTTTTTAATAAAAATATGTATTTTGTTATACGGTGTTTAATTTCCATAGCCATTCCTTCGCTTACTTTAGCACTAGATAGCGCTGTGAGAAACGTGAGATTATTATTAAAAGGGGTTTCGGCATCACGAAGAATACGTAAATATGATTTCCCTATCCCTTTACAATAAAAGCCATCGCGGTAGTGGTTGCAAATTTATAGAATACCTAAAATCGATTTTTACGCTTCGAGTAGGTAAAAAAGTTTATATTATGATAAAAAAGTTTATATTTTTGAACAAATTGTAACTAGGTTGGTGATGTTTCATACGTCTTTTTACGTTTTTTTTTAAATGCAAGATCACAAAGTGATGGAAGGGAAATTTTCTACACTGATTTTAAATATTCATATATTATTGATCATGATACTTATAAGATCGCTTTTTTTTAGAAGCTAAGATATTAAGCAATGGTTTGAAATTAAGACAGTTAATGGCATACAAATTAAGTTATTTCCGTCTCCTACACTTAGTTATAAAAGATTTAGCAGTGCTCATATTATAATACGCTAACAAATACCATATAACCTATACTAAGAACTGGATTGTCTCTGGAAATTTTACATCTCTCTGGCTAATGTTACATCCCACTCACTTTTATTTACGATTTGCTTTGTATTCTCTTTATTTACCCCGTACATAAAGGTTATAACAATCTAGTTTCTAAATTCCAGGAAAATGGTACAAATGAATACCTACGTAATTATTCAATTACTGACAATGGATGTTTTTGTGAAATGTTCAAATAGTTCCGGAGGCATTAGGCTATTGTTAATTTGTGTTCTAGCTAAGTGCCTCATTTCATATTATATACAATTTCGAATTGAAAAATTATAAATAATTCTAAAGTTATAATTAGAATAACATGCATAGATAGTGTTATTGTAAAGAAGCTTTAAAATTTCGAAACGGTAAATATTGTTCATTTACTTATTGACAGATAGATGTGTAAAATAAAACTGATCAAACAGTCTCCCAAAACGACCAAGATCCTAAAACCAAAACAAAATTTTTGACACTCAATCTCACCCTCTACCATACAATAGAATCCCATCCATCATACATAGATATTCCCAGAATTCCAATAAGCAAAACTAGTGTCGTACCTTGAACTGCGTATTCCTGCCGGGCTTGAGGAAAGGCGCCCGCGTGCCAACGATCTCCGAGCGCGATATGTTCGCAAACTTGCGCAGAATTTCACGCATTCCGATCATTTCGCCCGCCCATTCTTCGTAGCCTTTGTCCTGCAGGCCCTGTTGTTGCGATATCGTACCTGTCGCTATCTGAAACGGTGCATTGGCTCAACCTTCTGGAATGTTCTCGAACCTCGTGTTTCATATGAATACCGACTTGCGAACGTGAACATTCGAATACGGAATATGGTCATGTATTTCAAAAAGAGATTATAAATAATATAAAATAAGAATATATAGTCTAAAATTTCTAAATGAATGAGCATGGGAAATTTTAAATTTAAAGGTTTTTTGATTCTTTATACATTACGTACATTGGGAAATAATATCGATTCGAGTTTGTATTTAAAGAAAATCATTTTAAACATTTACATGCCGAGGAAAATTATTGATTTATTGTCTTAACCTACTCATACTTTAAATGTGTTTGTTCCCTTAGAATTGTAGAGATCATTAACAAATGAATGCTGAATAAATTTTAATTTTGAATTTTTTAATTTTACTTACCTCATGACCATCGTGAGCCAATTTTTGTACCATGACATAATTACTGAAACAAATCATTAAACTTATTATAAGTTATTAACATACTAAAAAATAATACAGTGTACCAAATAATGCATTATGCATAATATGCATAGTTATATGCAAGAAATTATATGATGAAAAAAATATATTAAATAAAATATACATTTCTTCAACATTTCTAAAGTTTTGATACGAAATGATACTTCAGAATTACACAACGAAGTTCACTTGCATTTCTAGCATTCAGGCACTAGTTGGTTAATTAAAAGCAGTTGTTCTTATAAAGTAAGTGCTCTCAAAGCACGTAAGATCGCGACGCAAATAGAGTCGAGAAGGCCTAATCGGCTTCATTGCAGATAAACCAATTTAACGGCTCTTATGTGTCGTGTAATTGAACATCTCTTATTCGATTACGTAACGCGCTTCACACAAAGGATCGAAAGTACTTTTAGACAATACAATGGAATTATGCTAAGAGCTATTTTTAGACG
>CAJQZM010037684.1:23177-68404 GCA_907164665.1 Colias nastes | reverse complement strand
AATTGTATGGCCGTGTTCACTTGAAATAAAACAACGAAAATAGGTACCTACAATAGCGTTAGCAGTACAAAAAAAATGAGCACCACATTATAAATGTCTATTTATACACTAAAAATTATTGAGTATTTCAAAACGAATTCAATTATTATTTAGCAATAATTAGAAAATCCCCGAATTTGCATTCGTGATCGTATTCATAGTGTTTGTCTACACTAATATTATAAAGAGGAAAACTTTGTTTGTTTGTTTGATTGTAATGAATAGGCTCATAAACTACTGGACATTTTACCAATGTTTGCAAGTTTGTGATTACTTTGATAGTTTACCGATTTATAATAATTGTATACTTATATCATTGTTTAAAAATATTCAAACACAATATGATATAGGTACTGATTTATCACTGGTTTCAGTGATGAACTGATGAGTCAATGTTAGCCACAATACTAATCACTTTCGTCATACATGTGTATGAACTATGATTGATGTGATTTGCAATGTGGTGAAATTTCATAAAAATCACGGGCCAATTTTTTGTTTTGAATCCCACCGAAAATACATATATTACTAATTGCGTTATTAGAATAATTAATTACTATACCCACGATCAATTATTACAATTTACAATATAGTCTCAAATGCATACTAGAGAAACATTGCAATTTGAATCAATTAAAATGCATAGCATACAAAAATAAATTCACAACACAAGAAATTCCGCGCGCAAATCATAGCGCGTGTCAATGAAATCAAGAATGTAATTTTATATCAAGCCGACGACGACGCCGAACTAAAGTACCTACAGTACCATTTACCTTCAGTGTACAATACAGTTTACAGACCTACGACGGACGAACAATAATGAGTAATAAATTGTTTACAAAAAAAAACATAGTTTCTAAGGTCATTCGTTTTATTTTATTTTATTGTTATTTTCTTTGAACGATTGGAAATGAAATTACTCAATTTTTACACAGAACTTTGATTTATTAGAATTATGCTCATTATGTATAAGATAACGAACGCGAATGCACGACATCTAGCGCGTCAATGTCTAAACATCGCCTTTCGTTTAGACATTGACGCGCTAGATCTGTAATAAGTATATAGTCTATGCGCTAGATGTCGTGCTTTATGTCGTGTTTCGCTTGGCAAAAGTCACGCACACTACTGTAGAAGTGTCAAATTTTGCCGGTATTTCACTGTTGTTTTTCTAAGTAAATAATGTAAGTTATTGATTAAAAAGGTCGAACGCGGACACATTTCATTGTAGAGAAGTGATAAAATGATTAGTTTTAAAGAAATAGTGTCTGTGTTAAGTGTTTAGACGTCATCAAAAATGTATGGAGGGACGGGCGGAACATCCACCTTAACACCGTCCGACATAATCGCGTACTGCTTTGCCGCGTTTTCGACATCCAATCACAAGTTAGTATGGCAGCGGCTGTCAAGTTGTGCGCGTGATTTTAAAATATGTTGCGCAGAACGACAAATGTTAATACAACATCGTGAACTTTTACAATTTCTTTCGTTAAATAATAAGTGAAGTGTTGTGATTTGTGTTTAATTAATTAAATCTTAGGTAATTTTATTTTTAAATTATTATTGACCATATGATATACTTTATGCTGATTTCTTGATTCAAGGAAAGACTTCGTTTCGACATAATGTAAACTTTTCAATGTAAACTTGCTTTTGGTGATAACACAATTGTGTTACTAAGTTTTATGCTTTACTCACAACATTGTAGGATATAGACGAAATAATTTTATAGAAAATGTAGAGTTATGCTCTCGTAAAAATTTAATAATTTTGAATAACAATTTCAATTTTGTAACTTTATAAAATTTATATATTGAATAGGTACATAAAAGTTTCTGTAATAGCTATAATATTATTATGGTTTAATATTATTTACAATGGAACAAAACCGCAAATAGGCTTTCATGTGAAAATTTGGGTCAAACCACTAGATTTACAAAATTAGCTATCTAGGCTCTTTCATAAATTGCTTTCGTTTTACTTTAAAGTATTATTTAAAGTCTGAATGAAGAAATTTATAAGTTTCTGTAATAGCCTACCTTACCTTATAAATTATACCTTCTTATCAAAAATAAGTTTATCTGGTAGAGCTTACAAAGTACCTAATTGTGGTACCGTATGTACCGTACCCAAGTACTTAAATTAGGTAATCATTTAATTAAATACATTTTTAAATTAATCGAAATGATTTATTGATATTATATTAACATGACTCTACATTCTTGTCTCTTTTAAATATAAAAATTATAACAAAAATTCGCTATGAAAACCCCGTAGTTTTTGAGAACTTCCACTAGAACCAAATTTTAAGTAATTTCAACAAAAAAAAAAATATTGAGCTATAGTTATTAATTATATTTACTTCAAATTTCTTGTGATACCAATTTTCAAAGTCATTAAAACACCCCATAATTAGGTACTGATCATTAAATGACGAGGTATATTTTCTACATCTACTTATGGATTTTTAACCGAGTTTTTTGCGCACCTAATTCTTATTATAACATGTTATAACTTATAGCTTCTTGGAAAGCTTTAACGAACCAAAACAAAAACAAAAGGCCGAAATCTTATGTTTTTTATGTTGGCGAAATAAATCTAGGTACCTGCTAATGACATTTGAGTTTTAAATTCAATATTAATATGTACCTAAATCACGCATTGACTACGTTTTAAAATTAATGGATACTTGGTCATACAACATCTATATTCTATACTTAGCACTTACCTATAGTGTAAACCTGGAGTCTGTTCGTTTGTTTGGTTAAACACGTTGATGACAGAAACTAGTGATTCGATCCTTTTTATTTTGATTGCGATTCCGATTTTGATTCCTATCGAATAGGTAAATAGTTCAATGTAGAGCATAGATAGATAGGTAGAGCGTCATGAAAATGTTGCAAGAATGAAAAATTCACTTTAAAATCAGACGAAGTTACGTGGTCAGCTAGTATAAAACTGTAAAAGAAATGTTACATACTGTATTTACTATATTAGCGGAGTGAATCGGTAAATACTAAAATATAAAGTGAGTTGTTACATAGTGGAATGTCGAGCAATCATGATTTATTATATTTACCGCAAGAATCTAACGCAGGTATTAACTACTAATGGATTCACCCGTGAAATATATCCTTATTACATGACTAGACTAGCTGTGTACACGGTTTTACCTGCGAACAAAACCGTGAGCAATAATTTTCATCCCCTATTTGATATTTTCATACTATGGGGGTTGATATTGAAAAAAAATTCTTTATCTACTAACATTATAAAGCTGAAGTTTGTTTGTTTGAACGCGCTAATCTCAGAAACTATATACTGGTCCGAAAAATTATCTCGGTGTTAGATAGCCCATTTATCGAGGAAGGCTTATATCATCACGCTAAGACTAACAGGGGTGGAGCACTGCGAGTAAAACCGCGGGGCACAGCTAGTTGTATTTATAATATTCCCTGTGTTCAATGTAATTTGACCACAATTTGATAGAGTTTATAAACGTTGTTCAATGTTCCTTCAAAAACAATGATTTGGTTAAACTTATCACTACTTACATAGTATAAAACAAAGTTGCTTTCTCTGTCCCTATGTCCCTTTGTATGCTTAAATATTTAAAACTACGCAAAGGATTTTGATGCGGCTTTTTTTAATAGATAGAGTGATTCAAGAGGAAGGTTTTAGTATATCATTTATTAGGTTTTAGACAAAGTGGGCGAAGCCGCGGGCGGTAAGCTAGTATAATATTATAGGTATATGCCGTCATTTACTAGATATTTAAATTATCTTTTTCACCAACATATTTTACGTTCTTTAGCAAACTTAAGCAACACTTCCCATGTACTTGAACATTCTCTTTCATTAAAAATTATTAACACAAAAATATCAAACGTAATCTAAATTACGAATATTAGCGTTCATATAAAAATGCTTATATAAATTAACTACCTACGAATATTAATGTTCGTAACTACAAAAATTTAATTTATTGCTTTGAAATTCATACAAGAATAGTTGTTCACTGTGCTTATGTGCACATTGCGAAACTTCCAATATCCAGGATAAAGCGTATTGGAATAAATTAAAGGCTATTAAATTCGGTTTCATTTCTGTTACCGCTTACTTATAGTTAATTCAATTATAATTACACCTATTGATGGATACTTAGGCCGTAAAATTATATTATAAGTTATAACGTATGTAAAAACATTTAATAAATACGGCTAGCTTTAGGCTCTAGCTTTGCTCTACATACGATATACAGATAAATAAGTATAATGGACCGAATTTTTCTTGTAATTTTTGGCAACATAAACATCTGGAAGCTTATTTGATTTTACCCCATTTCATTCAAAGACTCAATATTAAAAAAAATACTATCACTAAACTAGGTACATATTTACTAAGTATCATCTAGCTATTTTTATTTTTCACTGTATAAGTAGATAATAATATATAATAATTTATTGATATAAGATAACGATAGGTAATAGTTGCCTGCTAACCAACCTAATATTTAGCAAAAGAGAATGAAGAAAAATGCTTTGTAACAAAGAGCAAACGTTTTAAACGTTCATTTAATTGAAGTATTAATGAGCTTCATAAAACCTAACACCATTGTATTCATGTGTCTTAATTAATTCAAATAAGAAAGAAAGAAATGATCGGAACCAAACTATTGTTCGCATTTTTTGCGAAGTGTGAGAGTTCGATTTTATAATGAACTAGGAAATTGGAAAATTTCTTATAGACGGACAATTGAGGGAGTAATTTTGTTTTGTGGCATCGTCATTTCTATGATTCTAAAACTCAGTTCTTGAACAAAATTCTTCGAATGTTTCTAAAAAAGTAAGTAGTATAAGAAAAAGACTTGATAGGGTTCATTATACAATTTTTGTTTGTTATTGTTGTATTTTGCTCATTACAAAATTTGATAACAATGTATTTCTGCAAGGTTACAATTATCGTAATACCCTTGATAGTTATATGTCATAATAATATTATGACATATAACTATTATCTTCGTTTGCATATTAAATAACGATTTGTGTTCACACTCTTTACATGATTTTCAACTTAAGCTAGTACAAACGTGGATAGCTATCAGATTAAAATGCTTTAAGTAAATACCTATTTTATGACGTCTTGTAGAGATTATATTTACTTAAAATTACATTAGGTACCTTCTTATTTCTATACATTATCATTAAAACTATACAACATGGAGGGAAGAAAATAAATCATAAATGCAGATGGTGTTTTTTAAAACAGTAGGTAGTAGCTTCCTTTGACGATACCTATGTTAAAACTGAAAACTAATTCACAGTAGTAGTGTTCAAACAGCTTTACAAACCTTTTAATTAAAGCGCTTTGAAGTCGTCATTATGTATAGCTAGAAAAGAGTAACCACGAATTCTGAAAACAGTGTATAGAAAAGTATCAGCAAAACACTCTAATTCATTTGATATTTCATCAACATTAAATTTTTCTGCTTATTATTAGTCGATAACATTCCCTAGATTTAACCTTCTAACACACTGCTCATACGGTAAGAATTATACACCTTCACTGCAAGATGCTTGTCCTTTTGATTCGTCACTGCCTTCACTTCACACCTGTAAAAACCATAACGAAGACATCACTATAATTGATAAACAATTAATATTTACATAACAAGTTACATAAACAATCATTGTTTGACCTGAGAATGTTCGGCATTGAGCAAAACAGACGAAATGAGGGTAATTCGTTCGTGTTAGTTTGTAGGTCGTGGAATGTTTTAGCATTTACCAGTAAATACTATGTAAAGCGATTTCATTGAATGAGTTTACAACTAGATGGTTAAGTGCTGGATTTCGAAGAACTATATGATCTTAAAAGAGCAGAGATTGTACCTATGTTCTATGGCTTGAATTTTTGCAGTGATTTGTGAAATAGTCTTGATTGAAGCTTTTAGAAGAGATACCTAATGGTAGCAATATGGTATGAGGTATCGTTAATAATTACAGTAGTCTTTATTCTTTCTATAACTTTAACACTTTCTTTCCATTTATCCTATTAATGTAATAATAGCGAAAGTTTGTGATGTGTGTTAGGTATATCTCGCAAAATTTCCAAATCGAGTTTTACGCTGACATATTTTTACCAGTGATTACACGCTAAAGAAGTGGCATGCTGAAGCTTACCTATACTTACCATTATTTTTGTGGCTAGCAGCTGAAGTGTGCCTTAAATTTGTCTAAATATATTTTTAGGACCTACCTATACTAATCGGTTTATAAGATTATGAAAACATCGCGTGGTTTTTGTTGTGTAATAGGGTCATTGCGCTGGTTTTCGTCCAGTTATAGGAGTTGCCAACTTTGTGATGCGAAATAAATATTTTGGAGCACCCTTCCTTAAACATATAATATTTTTTTTTAGTCCTTAACTATATAGTCTTCTTTAAGATAATATTAAGTGAAAATAAATCATTTTGACGTATCTTTTAATTTAAATTATTTTCTGCAAAAGTAGGGTATATGCTAGTTTTCGTTCAAAAAAACTGGTTTTCGTCCTAGTGTAAGCTAGTTTTCGACCACCGTGTAGAAAAAGGTGGGTAGGTCAACTATTAAGTTAAAAACCAATTACAGGTAAATATATACTTTTATTTAATCAATATCTTAATTTCTCACTACCTTACAGGTTTAGTTTTACTAATAATAATCAATATAACTAGTCAACACTGAGATCTATGTAGCACTTGGCAGTCTTTATATGCGTTAGTGATGACTGTTTAATCATTCGTAATAAAGAAAGGAATGCGTTCCTTACAATGTAAATGAATAAAGTAATAATTACAGGACTAAAAAATAACATCAAAAAACCAATGACTCTATTATACTAGTAGACGCGGCATACGCCAACATCATTGCACTAAAAAACAGCGTAATTAATACATACCTACTTACTAACGCATTATCACCAATACAGTTGTTCTCTCTTTCACTCTCACGCACGAGACATAATACATGTCTCACTCATGTACTTCGTAATAACAACTGCCGTTTAAAATATAAAAAGAACGTCCAGCCACGACGCTGAATGGTGCGTGACTAAGTGAAACTCGGGCACTTAGCTGAGTTTTTTCTTGCCAAAATAGAGAGCGGGTAACGTATCTAGCTTTTTTATATATCATAGCAAAAAACAGAAATATTCATTCTAACAACAAAAATTTTCATTCTAATATAAACAAAGGTTTATCAAATGAAATGTACTATATTAAACACAGCCATTATAATAAGTTTTAGCTACTAAAATAAACTATGCCTTACTGATTATTATTTGGCATTAATAATCGCGAGATCTGGCCCACGTTTCTTTAAAATATCAGTTGTTTTGCCGTGTATTCTATCGAGAACCATAGATTTAGGAATCCCATAATCTCTACAGACTTGTCTTACTGATGCCTTATTTTTCCGAATTGCCGTTAAAGCCTTTATTAAAGATTCTTCAGTGTACGTAGCGTTTTTTTTTCTAGATTTCTTAGACTCCTTCGAGGCCATCTAAAAACAATAATATCTTTCTTAGGATACGTTGAGTAAGTAGAATAAAAAAATACTGCATTGGCAAAACAGACCTAGAATAAAATATGATACTCAAGTGAATGATAATCAAGAAAAATACAGTGTATTATGTCTGACCTACCCCCATTTATGCTACGAATAATTGACTCTACTTCACATAAGGAGATTAGGAGAATGATAGATGACTGAATGAATGACAATATTAGGTAGGTACCTACAACACTCTGGCCCTCACCAATTATTTATAAAGAAGATACTGAATAGAAAACTTTTCAATACGTAAAAAAAGACGAAAAGTAATGCAAAAGAATAGCTATTTTTAATTTTTGTCCACTCCAATACTCATTCATGGGCGAAAACTAAAACATTTAAAGCTAAATTTAGTTTTCGTCCACTTCTTTAAATATTTTTTTATTTTGGCAGCACTGACAAAGCAGTGGACGGAAACCAAAAAATCTAAACTAATAGCAATAAAGATCACTTCGGGAGAAACTATTCAGTATTTTAAAGGTCCGATAAAATAAAATGACCCTAACAAATATTCACGTAGCTGTTTGAGTTTCCGTTCACTTGGACGAAAACCAAATATTTTGAGAATTTGGTAACCTAGTATCCGTCCACTTAATTTTTCGAAGAGTATTATAAAAAAAAGTATTATAAACACTTATAATTGCGGTTATTAAGCTTATAAATAAACATACGTACCAAAAACATTACGTAAACTAGCTAAAACAGTGATTTAACTTACCATGAACTTTTCTCGCCGGCAAATATTTCTCTCACGCAATGACATCTGCAACGCACGGATGCGAAGCGGCCACTTTTACGTTAATTTTTTGAACTCTCTTCTTGTCAAATCAAATTTTCATGTTGATAGTACTGTTGCTTAAACATTATGGACCGTAAAAAGTGCAAACTTGCGCGGGAAGGTAGGTTTGTATTCAAGTTTTACGCACGTGATTGTAGCAGGTCAGTCAAATGGACGAAAACTGAAGCTGGACGGCAAACCAGCGCAATTACCCTATTATATTATGACTTCGAGTATCTATTTACAAAGCGTTTAATCACATAACTCTCCTTGAACCGATGTATTAATATTCAAAGGTTTTTATTTTAATGATTGTTTTGTTATGAATAGATGATTAATTATAAATGATGAGATATTTAATTTGCGTCAAACGTGTCTCAAAGGTAGAGCTTTTTAGGTGAGGGAATCTATTTCAAAGGTATAAGCTTTTGCTGTTCCAGTTTAAAGGTTATTTATTTATTTATTTATTTAACACTTTATTGTGCAATAAACCAGGTACATAAAATAACAATTTACAATAAACAAAGCACAAAGGGCGGCCTTATCACTATGCAGTGATTTCTGCCAGGCAACCACGGGGAGAAGGCAAAGAAGCGAGATAACAAATTGAGAAACAGAAGTTATTGTATTACTTACTGTTTATTTGGACATAATATTTTTAAACAAAACAAAAACGAAAATAAGAAATAATCTCAGACGACAGATCATTATCTCTTATCCTATGGTCTCTTTTCTAGTTAAAAACGTTATGGATATTATTGATGCCTATAAATGAATAACCTTTTTAACTACCTATAGATATTTACAAAACATCACCTTTCTAATTTTGTCCTCACTTATGAGACAACACATCTGTGACTAATCTTTGCGGATGCTTATGGATGTTTGTCGAATTACGCTTACCAACTTCCTCGTCTTTACCTTCTAAAAAACTTATTCAAACTACTTACCTCTAAGCGGATTAATAAATAGTATTCAGGCTACTTCATACCTACTAGCTAGGTACCTCTTCAGCCATTATTACATACCTATAGCGATTGAGTAATCTGTGCTTATGGGTACCTATCTACTTTATTTCAATTTTCATCTTGCTCAGCTGTATATTGTTTGGCTGCTTTTGGAAAATGTGTTGTTTAAATGATTGTTAGTACTTTATTCTTTAACATACTTTATTCTCTCCGTATCTAATTGGTCAAAACTTACATAAAAAAAACATAACTAAAATATATTGGTAGTTAACAATACAATACATCCATATAAACAAACATTTTTCGATCTAGATTACATTTGTCCACCTGTATGTGTTAACAAATAAGCAAATAGCATACATATATGTACGAATTCCTAAAAAAACTAGTTTCTCTAGTTTTGCAAGACAAATTATTTAGTTAGTCAACCCGTGGGTCGAATGACCCTTTTTTCCTACCGTTTGTGAAATACTTAAGGTCATATTGCAGATATTTATCCATAACTAAACATATAATAAAATCGTAGGAAAGTCTAAACTGTATATTGAATATATTTTTAAAAGAACACTTGGGGCGTGATATCGAGGCCATAAATATAGAATTTTTGTCTGTTTGTCCGGGCTAAACTCAAAAAGTTCTGCACGGATTTTCTTAAAATTTTCTATGAATATAACTAACAGGTCGGGTCAACATATATGTTATATATCATCACACTAAGACCGATAGGAGCGGAGTACTGCGGGTAAACCGCGGGGCAACAAGTAAGAGCCTATAATTGTGTGTTTACTATAATTTCTACGTAAGTCAAGCAAAGTGGAATGCAAGTTGCCTATCCTTGAATGATTTCATTTGTTATTTAGCTACATAGGTATTTAAACTTTCAAGAAACGTTATGATGTAGGAAGTTTGTGTTTAACAGAAATTAAATACCTACCTAAGTGATTTTCCTTGTTGTAATGGTATGCTTCACACATCGTTTATATTATGTGATCATAATAAGTTGATGAAGATGTAATGCCAAGCAATTATTGATTAAAAATATGTAGGTTTCTATCTATTAGGCCATTAGGGAATTATTTATTATCCATATTAGGTCGTAGTTGGTTGTATTCTACCTATTTAATGTTATGTATGTATATCGTTTTAAAATATTATAAAAATTATTATTAACATATCTACATGGATTTTATTTTTAGATTCATATGTCTATAAATAAACTATGAGAATCGCTTTCTTTATCGGGGTATCTTAGGTATGCAATATTTTTTCTGCTTTTATTTCTCAATGGAACGAACCAAAGACCGGTATTCCATGCAATGCCCTTATTCGCATATGAGTATAAATATTTTATGAGGTTGTTAACTTTTATGTTTTTTACGCTTGCGTAGTTTCTTTTTTTCACATGCGTAGGTATCGTAGAAGCATAATTTTTGCTTACGTTAAGTTTATATTATTGTATTCTTATACAGAAATTAACATACCAAAAAATTGCTTTCGTCCCTTCTACACTAAAAACAGTTTTTTACGAAACAAACATTGGACATTCAACGAACGATAAAAGTCCATTTTTTATTGTTATTTCTTCGAGTATTGCATTGATTTCGTAAACATATTAAGACAAGCAACATGCATTATACATGTACTGTATATGTAAATTTCTCGAGGCAATGTATTTGCATACACTGATATCTATAACGCTACATGCCCGCATATTGCTATCTTATGATATCGATTATATTACGGTTTCTAAATCATCATCAGTCCATATATTTTCCCACTGCTGGGACACAGGCCTCCTATGAGGGTACAGGCCATAATCCACCTCGCTGGCCAGTTATGGATTGGCAGATATCACATGTCTTCGAACTTTTTGACTCTTTGACACGTCGCGTCCTTTTCCTCTAGATGTTTTCCTTCACCGTTTAGAGCAGTAGTGATGTTATCCACATGTGCAGATAAATTGCAAAATTAGTTAATTTCCTGCACGCTTGCTTGGTCTCGAACCCATGACTTATTTGATTTGAAGTTCGAGGTCCTCACCACCATCATGAACCATCGCTGCGTCGAGAGAATTATGATTAAAACAAACATATTATCTTATATTATTTTATGTAAGTACCTTCTATAATAGATAGTAGCCTATCTACTCTTAGATCATTAAGTTAATGATCTAAGTATCTACTAGATATCTATAGAAGTTAATTTGCTACTACGTGCGAACCTTCGAATAATCTTCAATAATAAGCGTGAAATAAGAATTCTCATAAAAATACACTTTATATTATAGGCATATTTTAATAAGAAACTACCTACTGTTACCCGTGAATAATCGAAAAGCAACACTACCGCTATATAATACATGGATAGACTTAGTATAAATTTTGATCTCGAAATCATCCTGTAATTACGTGTTGTTTGAATCTTATAAACCCCTCTCATTTTCTTTGGATGTATTTCGTATGGCTTGAGAGTAAGCGTTCGTTATTTTGAATGTAATTTTTCCATCCTTACCTTCTGCACGGTCATATAAGATAGTACTGCCGTGCCTGATGGCTGATGCCCCCGCATAATTAAGGTAATTAAAAAAGACGATTAGGAATAGGATTAGATCCAAGAGACTGCAGATGTAGTACACTACTTTTAAACGCTGATTTAAAAGATGAGCTTCCTCAATGCAAATGTGTTTCTATTCCACCAGTAAAATTATAACAGCAGTCAGGAAGCAATTAATAAATAAGTAACAATTAAAGAACGCCATTCAAGAATATAAATATAAACTGAAATATATCGTGATAAAACGTAACGAGATTCGAAAGAGAAACAAGAACTGTTATTTAACGTTGATTTCTTCCGTGTGTTGCGTTCAACAGAATATAATCAATTCGCTGGTATGTTACATTTATCTGTAGTTTACCTAATTATTAGTGTAATTGGAGCGGGACAGAAAAGCTACTTTGTAGCTGTTTACCAAATCATGTCCTACCAGGACTTCTTTTAATTTTGCAGATAGGTATACAGGGTGTCCCACTATTCGTATACTAAGCGCGAAGGGACTTGTAGTTTTGCATAAACTGAACACGTAAAAAATACTTAAACAACAAAATTACGTCAAAAATTTTTTGCTAAATTTTTCCTGAAAATCCATGTTTTCTTCTCTAGCTTCGCGCAGCCAGCATATACAGCTTCGCTAATGTGAGCATTTTGTCTATGAAAACATAATCTTAAACGATAGCTCACGTGCTGGTGGCAAAGTTGGGCGGGTTGCTTGTTATGGGTGTACACAGTTTTAAGAATTCATCTATTTGAAAAAAAAATGCGTCTGGAATTTTATAAGTATTTTTTATAAACTCGGCGTATGCAAAACTGGTCATAGTTTTTCCTTTGTCCTTTGAGCTTAGTATACCAACAGTGGGACACCCTGTATATACGTATAATACTTACCTTTTAGGTAATTTTTAATGAACACTTTAATTTTAGTATCGGGATTTTTATTGCAATCAAAATGCGTCACCTTAATTCCAGATATGAAATCAACAATACTTAATTGTAACTACTAAATTTTGTCTTAATTCTAAAATGCAAACCAAGGAAACTCTCTGTAGATAGGTAGAGCCTGAAATAGATATAATGCCGGATAAATCGGTGTCAAATGTATCAACAGCTGTTAGAATCAAAACAGTATTAATAACAGCTAAATGCATTTTACTACTTTAACTATAAAACCATAACCCACACATAACCAGAAGAAAGAACCATCACCATCGCCTAATTCTAATCATGCTCCCGACTCCATAATAATTCAATCACGTACACAGTATGCCATAGCGACTACGGAAGTATGTCTAACTGTAAAGCATACGTTTTTGTAAACCTGTGTGTCACAAATGGGGGTTTGTACTTTAGATCCAGGTTAGGTTGAAAGTGTTTTAATGTTTTGTACATGATGGTATTGAAAGCGAAGTCATGGACTTGTTTTTGTATGCCACTCTTAAGTACATGTAGCTGACTTATTTTTATTTTACGAAATAATTCATCACGTAAATTAAAACCCAATCGGAAATGTTAAATTAAAGCAATAATAATAAAATAAAAATGTGTGCGTGTACTAGTGTACACACGTAAGAAGTGAAACTTCTTTATGACCTTATTTTTCAAAAAATAATTTACTTTATGCAACTTTACAGAAATACGTCGAATCACGCGTGGTAGGGATAAGAATAAGATGGCGCGTAACGGAAAAATGTCACGCGTAACGAAAAAATGTTACACTAAATTTTTTTCCAACCCCGATAAAGAAGTTTCACTTCAAAAATCAATCAAAATTCTAAAAGATTTTTACCTAGTACATCTAGTCTCTTCATCTAATGGACGAAAACTCCGAAAAGTGGATTTTCTATCGTGCACCCTTTACACTACTAATAAAGTAAACATATAGTGAAGACCATTGTATTTAATTAATTTATTTATTCATTGGATCAGTTTCAATAAATTTTGTAGAAGTCAGAAGTCAGACTAGCTTTACCTATAATAATTAAAATATGTTACATGACCGTGACCCGTAATCAAAATATCAAATTGTTAATCTTCCTAATAATCTACGTTTTTCGAGCACACTTATTAATACCATGCAGCATGCAATATTTCTTAGCTGGCTTAAGTCTTTAAACTTATAATAGTACTTACAGCTAAGTGGAAACCGTTTCCTAGTTTACTTTACGAGGAAGTAATATTGAGAAAGTAAACGATTGAACTTGTAGCTTTTACTCTCACTACATTGGGTAAGTAATCATTGTCTCAAATAGGCAATTATCCGTTTACAGTTTAGTTCAGAAATGCTATGAATACTAATAAGATGCTTTTTCGTATTGTGTAACTTTTTGAAATGATCCATGCATACAAATACATACAGCATACTTAAGAAATATGGACATATGGAAATTCCGAGATAGACGGATTACTTTTAAGTTTTAAGTATGAAAATTTAACTTGTAGATATGATAATAGTACCTAAGTACTCGTATAATATTATGTTATTATCTGATGTAATGGGATAGTCAATATTTAGTATCGTGTACGTTTTGCAATTTGTCTTATAGTTAGATGCTGAGTAAGAGGTTATGACTTATGGTGTTGTCCATATTATTCTAACACCTTACACATAAGAATAAAATCATATGGATATAATTTAAACTAATATTATAAAGCTGAAGAGTTTGTTTGTTTGAACGCGCTAATCTCGGGAACTATTGGTCCGATTTGAAAAATACTTTCGGTGTTAGATAGCCCATTCATCGAGGAAGGCTATAGGCTATATATCATCTCGCTAAGACTAACAGGAGCGGAGCACTGCGGGTAAAACCGCAGCGCAGCACAGCTAGTGGTTATAGTATTTTTATACTTCTTGAAGTCACCATTATTTTGATATTCCAACTTTTAACTGCGGAAACAACGAAATTAACATTGACCGAATTTTCACGGTGAATTTGCCGGTGTTAAGATTGACATGCTAAATTTTAACGGACCTTCAAGGTTATTTACCTACTACTAGGAAAATTTAATATTTTTCTAACATGTTTTTTTAACGTTAATGTGTACTTTGAGTGACGATTTGTTTTATTACGAAAACGGGATTTACTACTTTAAAATCTTGTTTTTTAATATTCTCCGAATAAACTTACTTGTAGGAGATATATATTTTATTCTTATATTCCGAAAGTTTCTATCTAATTAGATAACTATTTGAACGTTTGCTGCTCTTTCACGTAAAAAGTATTGAATCGATTATCTGATAAGGAAATAGGTTGAAGCTTGAAATGAGACTTTATTTACAACTAGAACCACGAACAATTTAACAGGCTGTAAATGAGTAACCTACCTAGCTGTGAGCTGTCTATAGCCTACTATGCAACTAGTGATAAAACTACCTTCTCCAATCTTATCAATTATCTTAACTGTATTTTATACTTACGTAGGTATAATTGTTTATTCACTAAAAATGCATTCATTCATATATCCCTCTTAGTTTTGTTTCCCAGCATTCCGGTTTTCTACGCCCTTGAGAATAGTGTCCACATAAAATGGTTTATTTTTGCTTTTCTTGCACTGACCTAACAGGTTCATGTTTGCTCGAAGACGGTATTGCAACTGTAAGAAAACATTTGCAACTGTAAGAAAACATTATAAAGGTATCGTTTACATATTTGCAAATATTAGTTTATAGGTAAACTCGTATGCTATAAGTAAAACAAGAAAATATCCAGTAAATACTAAATACTCATTCTTTGACTTCTACAATACTAGTAATAAGAAATGAGATATTTTGCACCTAATTGTTGCGAACCAAATTCCTTGCTTGAATGCCGATTATGACCATTTAATTTCTAGACTTTTCTGACTGATTTCTCTCACACCGCACATTAAATAAAATCATTATATTTCGTAGCGATTAACAAAGAAACTAGTAGGTATTTGTATTGTCATTCACTTCTTTGTACATGCAGGTTCATCACACTTGTACAAACATACTCATTCCACACTCAGTTATATACAAAGTAGGTTATTTTTAACCGTCGGTAATAAAAAAATAGTTTAAGTATGCATTTCTGTTATAATACGAGTCCATGACCACACTTATTTTAAGGTAAAAACACGTCAAAGTGACATTAAAAAAAAGACGTGTGGCACTCGGGGACTGCCGCGGTAAAGCTATTGCATAGCATGCCTTCAAGCCACACCTCCGAGCCCGTCGGAGTGGGGAGCGTGAGGTTTTTTCGTTACGGAATTTCTCGATTCGGTCCCCGCGCTCAAGGCCCGCGATAGAAGCTATGCAATAGCTTAAAAAAAACGTAGGTATAGATAGTATTGAACTTCATAGTAATTTTATACTAAACACATTGTAGTAAATTTTTTTCTTAGTACATAGCTGTAAAACAAAAAGCTAACGTCTTCATTCTCACACATTAATAACACGCATCTAATTATATCATCGCGCCAAGTAAACTGTTTTGTAATAGATTAATTGATACAGATTTGCATAAATACCACAGCAATTGTTAACAATGTAAAACATTCACATACTTAGTTCCCATGTCAGGGCTTTTGCAGAGCGTTTTTGTCATTAAAAGGCCGGCAAAGCACCTGTAATACCACCAGGCACCACAAGTGTTATTAGTGTTTATGGACGGTGGTGACCACTTAACATAAGGAACCACCTTACAGGGACATGTTTGCTCTGCCATAGTACTGGATTTGATAACTTTCTTGGATCACTTTCTCCAAAATCTTTTTAGCCCGATTATTTCGAAGTCTGATAGATTTGCGACGTGACCGTGACCTATCTATCAAAGACACTACAATTGTTTAATTTAAAAACTTATAGCATTTATATATCAAAATTGATTAAAATCTGACCTAATTAGATAGTGAATAAACAAAAAAATTAGTTTCATTAACGATTAACTCTACATTCCCACTGAAAACCATTCAAGTTGTCAAGTTTCGAAACGCATTAACAAACAAGTTTTTGATCACTTGTTGCGTGTTTAATTTTGCAAACATAATTCGGAACATTTTCAAAGAATTGTATCAAGTTATGTTTTTATATTAGAATGTTCATTAGTGATACAAGAATAGCAGCAGTTGCTTCTAAATGCTTAAAAGTATTAACGAATTTGTTTGTTGCAGGTATCATAAACAGCGAACTTAATACAAAATAACTACTACTACGACCTTACCTACATATAACTAAAACTTTCAACTTTAACGTCTTCTTTTCTGTTCTTATCGAAAAGATGTAGATTGGAAACGAAAGAACCGAAATCCGAATCCAGTAAAAAAACATGTTATAAGTTCATGAATTGAAGAAAAATCTTTAATAGGTAAGAAACTGGAACATCAAGACGAAACAACAGCAAGGAACGTGATACATATACATAAGTTCATGAATTGAAGAATGCTGTCTTCAATAACTAACTAGAAAACCAAGGAATAAATGCAATGGATAGTATTTCAATCAAGAATTAGCTACATACAGTTGTGAAAGAAGAAATATCCAAAATGTCGACTAGTAATGATCTAAGTGACGTTGAGGAGGCGCCAAAACTCCGTATGAAGCCCGCTGTGAGCAGTATATTCTGTTGTAGTGTGACTGCTGCCTCTGGCTTCATTGCTGCGTATGCTCTTGTAAGTATTTCATATGATATTATAGCTTCTAGCCGCGGTTTCTCGTAAAGGTTAAAGTATTAAAAAGCAGCCTATATCATTCTCTTGTCACTAACTAAATATCGCCAGTCGCAGTCAAAGAAATGTTTAAAGTATCCTATGTTCTCTAACCTCAAAACCTCGCTTCGATTTAACGTGAAATAATGAAAGGAAATATAAAGAAAGAAAATACTAATATCTAAATAACAAAAAAAATCGCCTAACTTAACCCAGCATGTTTAAATTTGATCTTCAAACCTACTATCACAGCTCACTATACTACTATCAAACAATGTGTGAAATAGAAGGGGGCTAGCCGGTCCACTAAGGCCAAGTTATCTCACGGTATGACGAAACCAGCTACTGGGTCGGTATGCATTGAGTCGTAATGGATAATGAATTAATGTAGGTACTTACATTATGTTCATTTCTAGGTTAGCGACTTGGCTGGGTAGATGAAGTTTTAATTGTTGAGTTTAATAAGATGTTGCCAATGATTAATTAGATTTTAATAGATGTTTTCTTATGTAAAACGTCTCGTTTACGTCGTTTATAATTTTTTACAGTATTTAAAATAGGAGGATGTTTCTCAATTCGACCGACCAATTACCCTATTTGCGTCGTTTATGAACCGATTTTAAGATCATTTTTTTGTTGGAAAAAGATATCGAAAGGTGATCATGATAAGGAAAGCAGGATCAACAATTCTAACAATAGAAAAATAATTTATTATTACTTGGTCTAAATATAGAAAATCATGTCAAGTGGAAGTCGGTGTCCAAATCAAGAAAAAAAATATAATTTGAAGCCTCGACCTCGAGTTTCGACTTGAGATATGTAAAATTACAACTTTATCTTTAGCTTCCTTTTTATGATGTTGCAGTCGGTGACATCATACGTAGAAAATCGATTAGACAGATTGCAAAAATCCTTTGTCTTTAATTTAAGAAAGACATATTGTGTGAAAAAATGACCTTTGCCCTTTCAAAAAATATTGCAAAAGTGCAGTATTTCTCAACTTCACTATCTATTCATCAACAGTTAAACGTATCATGTATTTTGGTACAAGATATATCACTTTGAAAGTGTTATGTAACATTTGTGTCAAAAGCTCTCAACCGGTTTTTTCGGAACCGATTCTGAGGTCCACTTATGAATAGTGTTAATGTTAAATGAGTCATCTGATAAACAATACAATGAGATGAGGCGTAGCAAACTTTTTTTGTTACAAACTTTTTGTTACAACCACACACAAACACATATCTGTAGTACTCGGTCGTGTACAAAGTAACTAGTAAGTTCTTCAACACATTTGGTATATGATACTTGCCGTCAATTTATGCAGTCAAAATATTATCTTCGTATACCCCAATAGGAAACTTTATTCTTCTCTACTTCGTGTATTATAATCATTAAATAAGATAATATCACTTCTAATGTACTTAACTTTGATAATTTTGATCAATAGTAGCTGAGCTGTGGTAAAAAAATGTGGAAAAACCGGAAAAACATTCAATTTTTTCATCGCTTTAGCTGCATGAATGTCGTCAATTAATTTATCCATATTAATTTATCCCTTGTTATTAAATTTCCAGGTGTCCTACGCAATAGCTTTGATCTACGAAATAGTATGGGTGGTGGAGTCACAAAGCGGCTTGCCTATAGCATCCGCTCTTCTTATGATATGTTACTGCGTGGTTATCGCTGCTACAGTTGTTTTGGTGCATGGACTTATATCTGTAAGTATTAAATCTTGATATAAAGGATGTGACGTAATGAATGGATAATATGGTAGCTGCAGGTAGAGGTGTATCGTAAGTCTTTCAGAATTCGAGATACTGGACGATTTTTCGAAAATTAAAAATAATTACACTCCACAATATAATATTATTCTTTAGAAAACGTAATCTCTTTTAATTTATCCTGATTTCAAACTTTAAACTTAAAGTATCAAGATCTTTTCTTAATTCCTTCACTGTACCATTTAATACCGTTTTCCTGTGTTAATCTTTTTCTTCTTTGTTCTGTACTGTACTGTACTGTACTGGTCATTCATATTCTCATTTATTGGTCGATGTTTCCAGAAAAACAATACGTATCTATTGGCGTGGTTGATATCTGTCATCTTGGTGCTGATACCGGAGTGCGCTCTAGTCTTCTATATGTCGATCAGTCATTGGGTAAGTTTTACTTATCTTTTATTTATTTATTAAAACTTTGGAATAAAGAATATACAAATGTGAAGCGATTCTTACTGATGATATTTTGTTAAAAATTCACTTCCGTCCATAAAATGGGGTGCTACAAAAAGTGCATTGATAGCTATTTATGAACAAAGTTACGATTCCAATCCAATCTTTACGTCTATGTTTAAAAGTGTATAATTGATCACATTTGTACTTTCCGTTGTAATAAAACAATAATAATCGATATCATCATTATCAGCTAATTAAATACCAGACATTTAGGCCTCCTATGATAAGTATAGCCCATAATTTTGCAGATGTCACAGTCTTGTCGTCGAACTTTCGTCTACGAGATGTCGGTTTCAACACGATGTTTTACTTCACCATTTAAAATAATAATAATATTTAATACTAATTTTTACATTTCAGGGTCTTCAAGGTGTTTACGGAGGAGCGGAATTAGCGTGTTACGTGGCTCGTCTACCCGCTATAGTGTGTGGAGTTGTATTGGTACAATCTGCGTACGCGCTGCGAGAAGCCAGGTGAATTATTACCACTACATTGTTTAAAACAAAAGTCACTATCACTGTATGTGCGTCCCAATGCCTTAATCTTTAAACTGCGCAACGGATTTTAAAGCGTTGGATAGATATAGTGGTTCTTTAGTTTAAGGTTTTAGTGTATAATTAAAGTTTGCTACAAAGCGGGCGAAGCCGTACGTGAAAGCTATATCATAAAAAAGTCCTCCCCCGCGTCTGTCTGCTCGATAAAAAATCAAATCTACTGGAACGATCACCGATTTCCTATACCAATAGATAGCGCAGTACTCGAGAAACGTTTTCTTAATATATTTTTTTAGGTTTAGACAATGCGGACGAAGACGTGTGCAGAAAACTAGTAAATACAATTTTCAGGAATACTGACGTACTATGAATAACTAGGCTCACAATCGTTTATTATAAACTCGTCCAAAAATTCTACCAGCATTGTTTAACAGACATTTGAATGAATTGTCATTCAAATTTACATTTTATTCCGTGGCAGTTAAGTTCAAACTCTAAGCAAAAGACGAATGTACTTCTAGATATGAGGCACAGTCTGGTAAAATGTTTTATTTTGTTTTTCAGGAAAGCAGAATATGGTACAGGTATGGGAGTGGGTGGTAGTGAATTCGACGCCAGCCATTACGTTCCGGAGCCTACGCCTGCTTTCACTAATGAAGGATTTATGCCTGATAATGGTGGGTAGACATTTTTTATACTTATTTATTTTTATTGGTATCATATTGAGGAATAAAAATTAACAAATAATTACAAAGCGTATACCTAAACATACCTACTATTTAAAATTATTCGTGATTACAATAATTAACAAGCAACAATTTGATTAGTAAATCAAGCTCACTTTTTTAGTATTAAAAAGTCGAAATATCATTAATTATACCCTATTTTAAACAACACCTACTTTATAAATTGATATTTTTATACCTAAAAGAATGCATTATTTTATAAATTGCAGGCAAATCCGGCTCAATGCCTGACCTCAGGCGCCATCTAGCGTCCCGCCAATCGCACATGGGCTACATGATGGCCCAACCTCCACCAGCCTACTGGCAACACTTGGCTGATCGGCAATACGCGGCCAGCCTCCGACTCCCCAAACATTACCCACCACCACAAGCATTTGGCACATGGGTTGGCCCACGCACTGGCCCATATGACAAACGTCGGCACTCCATAGTTGGCGCGTTTGACGAATACCCGACGAAATATGACTATGACGATAGAATGGAGTGTAAAAGTGAGATATCTTACCCGTATAGACAATATTATGACCCTAGAATGTTTCCTCCAGACTATGAAAGATATTATCAAGCTCAAGACGCGTATGGTGTTAATTTATTAAGACATGATCCTTATCATTTTAATAATAGAGATAGAGATAGGTCGTTCTATGCTGTGAGAAACAGCCATACATCTGTTGGTAATGAATCTGATGATCTGACTAAATATAAAGACGTTGCTTTATAAGCAATAAAATTTATAATCTATTTTTGATAGATCACTGCGTCTAAAAGTATAAATATTGTACATAAGAATGAAACAAACGTGTATTGGAATAAAGTATTCATTTGAATTTAGAATGTAGAGGCTCAACTAAGCTGTATTTTTACAATTTTTGATAACTAACCAATGTTTGCGTTTTCACTATGCAACATTACTAGGTACATGGTGGTATCAGGTATGGATGGATATGCGTGAAATTCGTCGTCATTTTGACAGTTAAGTACAAACACAACTCTTAAAAACAACTGAATACGCACTACGTCAAGTAAAAAGTTCTTTTTTTAATTTTGTTAAAAACAAAAGTTCTTTTTTAATTTTGTTACTTACACAAATATTTTAATAAATATTTTAACATCACAACGCATTCTGGGAAGACAAAATACTATAACCAAAACTTAAAAAAATTTAAAACGATAAAATACCAAGACTAAAGACGAAATATCCCACCAACCAGTGCGGAGCGATTTTAAATTTTCGGATTGGCTATAAGTATTATAATTATATTTCATTACATCATTTTCTATAGACAGATTATAGCCCAAAAGCTCTCTCTACATCATATTTGATAAATTAAATTAAATTGCATATTATGTAGATGAGCGAAGTTTCATTTAAATATTGACTAATTCCAAAGTATTTTTAAAAATGGAACAGTCACAGTACCATAGATAATTAATAAAGATCTCTTATCTATGGCTATTACCACGGGCTATTACAGATAGTTACGTGTAGTTAAAATTATTGTAAGACATATTTTAGTATACGTAGGTACGTTAGTTATTTAAAACATTCCGTCCAGTGTTGTGACTACATTTAAATGTAATGGTGCTTTTCAATTTTTTAGTTAAGTGACACGAAGTTTCATAAAAAGATGTCGGCGAGAACTAAACTCAATTTAGTTATCAACTCAGTCTACTAATTCAATCAGTATTAACAATTCTCTGATTGCGTAAAAATAAAAAGGATAAAATATTCATTGTTTGTTTCTTAGTTTCTTGTCATTACAAGAAAGACAGAGACAACTCAATTATGATATAAGGCATCCCGTTTTATTCCAATTTACTTTACAAAGAGAGAAATTAAGCTACGCGTGTAGGTATAAAGAGAACATTGAGATATACATATGGAGACGACACCGCCTACATCACTTATGTTCCGCTCAACATACGCCATATGGCGTAACTGCACGCTCATTTTTTATTTGTTTTAAAGTGAAACGCATCAAATATGCCTTCGTGTGTGTTACGATATTGCACAAATAATACAAATAATACGGAAAAGTGCAAAGGAATAACTTTCATCGGTAAGTACCTAACTAGATAATAATTTTTAAAACTTACCTAGTTAGAGCAAAAAAATGGCGGACAGATTTTGTTCGTGGTGTCTCCTCCATACGTAGTAATATTATCTCAATGAAAGAGAAGGAAAAACATATCGTACGAGAAGAATCTTTGTATATTTAGAAAAAGATACCCTATCCATTAGGGTGGAGTGATTATTTTTTTTTTACATATTGGATACGGCGGAGTGCGGAAACGGTGCCCTATACTGATACCTTCAGTATATATTAGGACAGCAAACATAAATTCTGACTTGAAGTACTGCCGCAGGGCAATTGAAAATTTTAAAAATCCTGAAAATATGGGATTTTGGTAAATGAAAAACAGATACTAAAAATTGAGGAAATCTTATGTTTTATTAAATAATTAAACAGTTTACATTATAGGAAGTGAAAAAACATCCTAAAATAATATACTTTTTCATTAAAATTTCTTAAAAAGAAACATCTAAAATTATTAATTATTCGCCGTTTGTTGAGCTACGACTGTGGCTACGAAATCTTTTTTTGTGTTGAAAACCGGCATGATATTGCACGATTTTAACTTGTTTCGGATCCATCCTTCACGTTTATCTGGTCCACACACAGCAACACATGACTCAGTGACCAGCTTAATGCATCTTTCAGTTGCTTGTGAGTGGCATGGCATTTTGCAAAATGTAGGCAGAATCTCCGTTTCGACTATTTCAATATTCCGAATAGCTCTATAAATAATGTCGGTTTGTATCTGTTTGATCAGGGGAGGCTCTGATACATCGCTCCAATCAATCAAATCTGTATATTCGGCGGCAGAGAAGTTAAATACTGGTAATTTAAACACTCGTATCGGTGCCAAGCCCGAAGTCTGCTCTCGTATTTTAACAATGCGCCGGAGTGCTAATTCTTTGATATGGTTGCGATCGTCTGCAAGCATACTAAGCAAAATGTTTTCGCTGTGGCCGAAGTACCCATTGCGTTGAAGCACAGGATCAACTATTTTCATAAGGTTTGCAGGAAGGTACCTCGATAATGTAATCATTTTGTGCAGGTGTTTCGATCCGTACACGCAAAATGGTTTGGTTTTAATTTCAAACCACATCGGAGCATACACTCTGATGACGAAGTCTGCTAAGATACGTAAATTATGCGAAGGTTCGCTAGTCGAAACATATAGTCGAAGTATCCTATTAGCTGTTGTCAGCCACCGTGAATGTACAATCTTTCCGGGGTTTCGCTTGGCTAAACTTACGTCACATTGTCCTTTGCTAACTGCGTCACATATTTCATACAGGTAAAGCTGATCTGTACTAAGATCACTACGTGATTTTGTTATTTCTGGTAGATCACATGCGATGGGTGTAAATTGAACCACTGGAAGATTCTCACAACCCTTCAACGCTTTACCAATGACGCCTGTGAAACTTCTTGGTCCTGTAGTTTTCCCATCAAGATGCTCAAACAGATGTCTTAAAGGAAGTTCATTGGCATGCAATAGACACACGAGCCATTGAAGAGGGCGATGAAGTTTATTTTCTAGAAGACATATGATTCCACCCTTGTTTCCAGTATTGACTGCCGTACCGTCGCACCCTATTGCTCTTATCCGCTCCAATTCACACTTCGACGCTAAATAAAGGTAAAGTTTCTCTGAAATAGTGAGTGCGTCTGCTTTGGCCAATGTAATATGCCCGATGTACTGCGAGTCCGGCTCTTTCACCAAGGTTATGTGCTCTTCAACAACGGTTTTTCTGCAATTATCTTGATATAACATTGTTTTATCTTTGCGGCCATCAAACGATATACAAATCAATGAATCATCGCCATCTAACACGTTGACTGCAGCCCCTGAACTTCTCGTTTGTGTGCGAGCGCGCCGAATCTTGCTACGATCTATAACACTTGACGTGTCACTTTCAGTAACCAGACCAATATCTTGCAACGTAGCCGATACGATGGCAGCACCAGCACGGTCTGAAATACCGTATCTATCTAATGTCATAGCTACCACTGGGAATTTACTATTACTAGCTCCAGGAACATTAATAGCGGGCACATTCGAGGTGACATTAATAACAGACGAAGAAGATTTTGTTTCCCTTCTTTTCTGCTCAGGTTCATCATTTTGTATTGTCATAGACTTCTCTTCAAATTGTTTTCTTTTTAACTTCCGATCAGACAAAGCCATATTCTTAAGTGTAGCTTTTTTATCTAAAGGTCCAATCATCATTCTTCTTTCACCACGTTGATCGAGCAAAAACTCTTGTTCTTGTTTGGGAATTTTGTGAGTTTTCTCACAAGAACATGTCGAAAACGACTTGCACTTACAAGATGCAATATCAAACAAAACGTCACATTCTTCTTTAAACTTCTGTAGTTTTTTTATATAATTTTCATTGTCTTTACTCCTTTGGTAGGATTTCAGAAGTTCGCGATGTTTGTCATGATAGGATCTTATTTTTGACACTATTGTTTTATGTTGTACTATTGGTAAAGAGGCTCGGTTCCAGATGTTTTCGATTTCGGTAGCAACAATATCACAAGTGGCCTGTACTAAATCCTGTCGTCCCTTTTCCGCACATCGTACCACTGATACAAAGATATAATATTTCATCACATCACTGTAGGTTGGCAGCACATTTTTTGGTAATTCACAACCAACACCGAAGATAGGCGACGAATAATTACTTCTTAAACTCATTATGCAACTTTTTACGTTGTCTCATGTTAAATCTAGCTAGAAGACTGACTAATGGCGCGAACAACGATGCGACACAATCAACCCGCGTCCCGCACTCTCGCCTCTAACCCCGCGGACTCCCGGCGAAACGCTCCTCAATATTACCCATTTATGGTAAAACAATGCGCGATTGGTAGATCAAAAATATGACGTCACAGGCAATACTGTGTAACTTTTTGCAATTTATATCATAGTAGCACTTGTTCATAAGTGAATGTAGGCGTTTATTAAGAAAAACTATTTATTTAAAACAATTTTACATGTAAAAAATGTATACCTTCTTTTTCGCATATTTCGGAAACTTTCCGAGCTATGCGGCAGTACTTCTAATTATATTTTGTATAAATGATAATATACGAGAGGGTTATGTTGTATCAGAGCACCTTTTGCGACATCCGCCACTTCAATAATCCACAAAAAAAAATATCCCATACAAGTGCGCTCCACCCTACTATCCATTTCTTTCTACTGTGGCGAAAAATCTTCAAAGTTCAAATGTAAATTACATGTGCACAGGCAGATAAGATACCTCGATTTTCTGTCTTGTCGTTTATTCGTAATACAGCTAGAAATATTGCATTCGCTCTAACTAGTACAATACCTAGAATGCAACTAAATTGAGTTTAGTGTTGCTAGAAAATGTATAATAGTACCAAACCTTTGTTGGTATAGAATAAGATTTTATTACCTTTATTATATCATAAATAATGTAAATATAAATAAAACTATGATAGAACGGAATACAAGATATAATTTGCACAATGAATTTAAAATTTTGATGCAGGTTAAGTTTTGTTTAAATTTTCATAAATGGAGAAAAATATAATATATCCTGAAGCATATTTTTAAGCAGGTTTTCAGAGATTTTCACAAAAAATTAAAAACCTATTATCCTGGCTTTGTAGTACATATTATGCAATTAGATAATAGTGACTAGGTAGTTTGTTTTTCTGATGATCTTATTCTCTGTTTACGA
Organism: Colias nastes; assembly: GCA_907164665.1. NCBI lineage: Eukaryota > Metazoa > Arthropoda > Insecta > Lepidoptera > Pieridae > Colias > Colias nastes. The sequence goes on along the minus strand of CAJQZM010037684.1, from coordinate 41,542 downwards.
ATATTAAAGTAAGCAATTATTTAGTTACGTAATTTAGTTAAGTTACCTAACAACCAAAGTATTGTTTATATTTCACATAAAATTTTCAGTCACTACTTAAGGATGCAAATAATAAAATATTTTTATAAATAGGTATGTGTTTTATTTCATTTTTTATATTTCCGTTACCTAATTCCTACTCCAGTAATATATATTATTATTTAGTAAGTAGATTGATAAATGCATTCTCCACTATATAAAAATAAAGTTTTTTTTATACATAAATGAAAATATAGGAAAAAATAATTTCAGTAGAACGCTGATTATCCGGAATCCGAATCAATTGGAATCGGGGCACGGGGTCAATTCGGATACTTGAAAATTCGGATAAAGTGTGGGTCTGGACTCTGGACATAATAGAAAAACGAAGTGTCGCGCATAGAATAAGCTTTATTAAGCGCAATATATAATAATTGCCTCTAGCATTCAATAATAACCTTTGAAATATATCGACTCCAATAATTAATTCCAACAAGTTGGAACATAGGTAACAAAATTTGCTTAGTTTTAATTTTTTATATTACCTACGCTTAACTAGGAGCGATTCGGTTAATCGGCGTTCGGATAATCGGCGTTCTACTGTATAAGCTTAAAAATTTAAAATACATCACTACATAGTATGTAACTATGTAGTATAAAACAAAGTCGCTTTTTCTGTCCCTATGTCCCTATGCTTAAAGCTGAAACTAAGCAACGGATTTTGATGTGGTTTTTTTAAAAGATATATTGATTCAAGAAGGTTTTAGTAGGTATATAGGTAGGTAGGTAATCTATAAGGTTTTAGACAAAGCGGGCGAAGCCGCGGGCGGGTAGCTAGTAATATTATATAAACTGAGAAGAAGCGGCATGCGCGTAAAAAGCGCGTCTGAAGTCAGCTAATTAGCCGAGTTGCGTTTAGTAGGTGGTTATAAGGTGGTTACGTTGCTAACTCTTCGGCTTAATGGTTGAAGTGTTGGTTTAAATTAATGGTTTATACTTTATATACTATCTACTATCTTTGTCTCACTAAGGAGTACGTGAATACGTACGTTAAGTACCTACTATGTTTGACAGTGTGTAGAATGAGGCAGAATGTATAAGTAGATAACGCGGAACTCTGTGTACAGTGTAGCTATACTTATAACATTGCTAGTTTGCTTTCGCTTGGTTCGCATAGACCGCTTTTACGTCAGTTTATATCAATTATTATATTACAAGCTTTCCGTATTCTAAGATAATAAGTACCTAGGAAAAAATAAACGCTTTTGAGTTTTTGCGAACAGACAGACGGACAGACGCGGCGGAGAACTTTTGTTTTAGGTATAGGCACGTATAGGTATAAGGTAATATGTATAACAGTGATAGCGAAGTTACCCCTGAAACAGTTATACTTTTTCGGAACTATAATAATTCACGAAATTAAGAAAAAAGGTAGGTATTTAGGTATTTATTGACATTTCATAACAAACTGCTTTTCTTTTTTCCGCTTTCGATTCGAAAACTCAAACAATGTAATGCTGGTCGCTATATTAAACTGAAGTCAACACTCACCCGTTTTATTATTATATTTCTTTACTTTTATGAAATAATTGATAACTTGCACTCCACATTCGACAAAACCACGAATGAAAATGTGAAGTAGACCTCTATCACAAGAACAAGCCATCTTCTTAGATTTTTTTACATATACACACACACCGATAATGTTATACAAGCTTAATAATTTTTCAGTTACCTACTTAAAATTAAATAAAGATTATGGAACCAGTATAAAATATTCAAAGTTTTAAATATAGAGTTACCCAAAATGGCGGTATAAAATAAAATTGAACTTATTTGAACTGTGATTTGAACAGACCAGTGGGCAGTGACCACAGATTAGTAATGAGTTACTCCGGGACAGAGTAAGTAGAGTTATCGCCACGAAAGAAGGCTCGTAGACGCGGCGCTATCGGCGCCCTAAAATAATATTGACAATATTATTTAATTCAAACTTAAAATGAGAGCTGGGTTAATTTATTTAAAATAATATATGAAAACAGTTATATTGAAAGTTTCAATTATTTTGCACCTCTATTCCAGTTGATATATAAATGATAGTGAGTGAAATGGTATTTTGGGCGTAAAACTTACGGATCACGTCCAAAATGAGAAAATGCACTCAAATACACAAATAATCGATGTAGCTCATAAAGCTGCTGCACTGAAATGGAACGAATCCTCCGAATGTCGGAGGAGTTGTGGGCGAAAATTACCACTTTGTGGGGGATCAGGAAAAAGGCTGCGTGGCAGGCCCAGAATAAGATGTCGGGACGAGCTTGACTCTCATAAACCAGATTGGAGCAAAATTGCTCAAAATAGGGAAAGATGGATTGAGGGAAGCCTTTGCCCAGCAGTGGGACAACCATGGCTCATAATAATAATAATAACATGCTTCATGTTTATTTCACACTTTTATTATATTTTTAATTTTACACAATTTTCATCTATTATTAATATATAATAATTTGAAAATTTTATATTATGCAATTAAAAAAAACTGTTTCATATTTCAATAGTTTTAAAAAGTAAGATTTTATTTTATAAAATCAAAAGCCAAAAATTTATTAAAAATATTTTGTATAGAATGTATCAGAATTTTAACGACTGGTAACACCAAATTTCGGCATTTTTATTTCGATGTCATGTCATGTCAATCAAAATTTTGGAAGTGAAGTCGTCGACATTTCAGCCTATATATATAAAAGTACTCTGTGATTTCAGAAAAGTTACAAAGTTTTTGATGAGTTAAACTAACTTTTAAAAGTTGATAAAAATGTGTTAAATTAATTTTAAACAATAAGTATCGTGATTAGAATGTGTGAAAAAAGTTTTTAATAAGTTGTTGTGTGTACTAAGTTGTATAACTGTTTATTATTTTGTGTAGGTGGCTATCTATGTGGATCAGTTTGTTCTAATGTGAAAGTGTATTTTCGCATAAAATTTAGATCCCATTGTTCAAAACTTTCCGGGTGACTGTTAAGAAAATGTGCCAGTGCCTTGCGTAAGACGTCGTCAGGACTCGTAATGCATTGTGCGTGGTAAAACTTTTTAAAACTTCTCGAAACAAATCAAGTAAGTGTAACCGAATATTTTCACGTTTTGTAAATAAACATTATCACAAACTGTGTTTGTGTAACTTTTGTGTTAGCATTGACATAATAATGAGTGTGTAATATTTAAATATTGCATAGTTATAACAACTATAATATATTTCGATTGTCATACGTTAAGTACTAGTTTGTTGACAATGAAACGTTTATTTTTACAGAAAAATTATTTGACTTTGAGATACCTATCTTTCTTTATTATTAAATGTTTATTTTCATTAGTAATCCTAGAAATATACATCAGTTCCGATAGAGTATAAGACAAACTATCATAATTTGGGATCAGAATCAATAAAGCAATAAGATTAATTAAATAATTATTAAAATATATTAAATTTTATTGTGTAGCATCAAAAATAGTAATTTTTATTTTAATCGCTTAAGTTTATCTTCATCCATTCTATTCATTCTTCTTACCTTGATATGTGTTTTTTGTTGAGGATTATGAATGAAAGGTGATTGTAATTAAATAATTCTTGATTATAAAGTTAATGAGCTAGTGTAAATAGAATTAATTTTCATAAAAATACAGGAAATACAGTTTTTTTCCTGTTTAGTTCCCGTCGTCATAGGATTTCCGGGATAAAACCTATGCTCTTTTTGGATTCAGTGGTTTATACAGGAAGAAGAGACAGACAGACATTTTCACATTTATAATTCGTAAAATGAAGGATATTACATCTAATTTAATTAATTAATGTATTTATTTTCAGATAGAAAAATGAATGTGCCATCGCAAGATAATGTCCGCCTGCTGTCATCTGGTAAGGAGCTTAATTTATTATTAGAATTTACACAGATAGTACTAGAAGAAAGTTTTGTTAGTTACACTATTTAATTTATTTTATCAATGTTAAACATGCAGTAGTAAAAAAGCCCCTAATCCCTATCAGTATTTCTGCATCATTGTTATACATATTTTAAGATAATACTTAAACATTAGCTAACCATTCTTTTCGAATTATGAAAATGGTCAGTTTTTTTTATATTTTATATGTTATTTATTAATTTATAAATTAAACTGATTATTTTTGTAATTATTTTAAATAGATTTTTTAAACTTTCTCTAACTACTTAAAATAATTTTAACACCAAGTACAGTTTGATTCAAAGTTAATGGCGGTTCGGTAACTGCGATTGCATGTGCGTGCAGGTATCGGTCCCTTAACGTCCTGCTAATATCTAAAATTGTTTTCTGCACATGGGATCATACGGTGTTCCGAGCCGTCATTAAGTTTGAATAGCACTTAAATTACTCTAAATAAAGTTTTTTATTTAAATAATCTGGATAACTGGGCTTAAAAAATAAATTATGAAATGCACTTAAAACGCATAATTACCAAACAAAATTCTTAAGGCTGATTAACCTTATCACATGTTGATACCTATATACTTGAATGTGTTCTTGTAATGATAAAAAAGGTATTTCAGGAATGCTTCTGTTCATTGTTTGAGTAAGTTGATGTCAATATTATTATAGATAAAAATCTACTATGAGTAATTATTGATTTTAGATTCGTATTTGTATGTTTTGGATTGAAATCAAGATGTTTTGTAGATAGTATTTGATTATGTAATTGGGAAAAGAATTCTGAAGATTTGGAATAAGAGAGAAATACTTTTTTAGTAACTTGTTTCAATTTCTGTAGGTTTTAAAGACATTTTGTAAGCTTTAACATAAATAAAAATTAATAAATTAATACATCATTGGAACATATTGTATTGAAAAAGTATTTATGTTTATTACCTTTTTATTCTCTTGAGCATTCTTATAGTATGTATGCATGTAAATTCTATACAAAAAAACTAATTATTCCTTCCGGAGTTATAACTCCTAGTCTCCTACACTTTGAATTTGCCCAAGTTTAGGACAAGTTTTCTTTCGGTGAAAAATATTGACGTGTTTTACGATTATAAACTCCCTTGTGAACTATATTATTACACTACAAATAGTTACATAACATCATACATGCACTCACTGCAGTACTTTAGACGAAATGACATCACCGTAATATCTCTACTTTCATATCTTAATTAGACATTGTTATAGTACTGTTTTAGAATATATTTTGTTCTGCCTTTCTTTAGTATCAGTAAAGAAGTACAAAGCTCTAAAGGTATTTATTTTTGACGTGGGCCGTAAGTTGCCTAAATATTATTCAATGCAATAAATTGAGATTTGATATTTTAGAGTCGGCATATTAGGTATTTCTATGTTATATGACAATATCAAATATTTTTTTAACCGGAACTATTGAAAACCTAATTTATTTCTATAATTCTGTGATAATGTATATCTATTATACATATATAAATATCAATGGTAATTTTTAAAATGTGATAAATTAGTTTATTCTAATGATAATTATTACATTAGAAGTATTGTTTTAAATAATCTCGTTATAGCTGCTTTCTTTGCTTTTGATTTTATGAATAATTTTGTATATACAATTTACTTATAGTTTTCATGTCACATGTATTTTATGTGAAAATTGGATTCACAATCGTGCCAGAAAATTTTAACACATCTGGATGAGTTTGGCCACAATGATAGATTATAGTGTGGAGTAATACCTCGAATAAATTTTAACCAGTTATCTAAGGAAGTGATATGTTAGCTGAATCATGTTTAGAGATAAAAGAAACAGATTAAAAAATGTATATTGAATTTCTATATCACCTTGTCAATCGCCTTGTATGTGGCAAAAGTTAAAAAAAAATCTATAGGCAATTTGAATTTATTATGGTTGAGTAAATGCAAATAATTAGGTGATCAGTGCTTTGCTATTCTAAAAAAAAATGATTTGACTCTACCGGGGATCGAACCAAACTCCACTTGCTTCTACCCTCACACGTTCAATTCAATTCAATTTTTTTCGAAGGGTGGCAATTTTGATTGAGCACAACCCTCACACGTTGTCCATTAAACCAGTAATCTCTTGTGATCTGAAATCAAACAGCACAACCGTAATATTCGTCATTATTCTGGCTCGATGCACCCGACCCTCCCAATTTAGGGAGGCAGTTATTTACTTCGGCATATACGTTAATATAGTTACGATATACAAGTTCATGTATCTAGTACATTGCGCGGAAGTGCACTCGATAACTCATAAACTGCAATGCTGCGCATATTGGAACGATCGATTGAGGGTAGCGTCCCTTTTGAAATACCCGTATACCTAATTATGGCCACCCCTAGTCTAGACTTAAATTTTGACATACCTACCTGTATAATTGAATATCGCCACCCCTAGAGTTTGAACTGACCAGACTACTAAATTTCACTATAAACATTTTGAGTTTTCAAATGTGTTGTAAAAAGGTGCTTTAATTTTTACCTACATATATATATCGTTTTACGTGATACAACTTTTATACACAAGTAAATAATTATCAATGACTGTTATTGATAGGATTGAATATGACTTTTTAAGAACTACCTTCATTGATTTGAAATACGTAGGTATGGCATTATTCTCAACGTCTTTAAGTAATGTCCATTACTTGTACATATTCTTGATGAAATTTTTTTAAATGTTTATCTGAAGATATTTAATTTGCCTTTAGTAGCAATCATACGTCATTTCTTTATTCAATTAAGTATTCCCTTATCGCTTTCATTCTTTAAGAAAATTGTTGATACGAGTATTCATATAAATATGGATTTTAGAGATGCGAAAATATAAAAGTTACAAATTTAGCGGCAGTCATAACAAAGCCCAATAATATTTTTATATCATCGAAAGGGGTGTCGGATGGGGGAATACATAGCGTATTCAAATCGTTGTGAATATTTCATTAGCTTATATAGGTTCCCCATCCAGAGCGTCTAGCCAGAGTCTCTAGCTATACTGAGGTTGTATTCAGCCCGTAGCGGCTTGGGCGGATCAATATCGCGCAGGCGCCATCACCGAGCCCTGCACAAAGGGAAGGCGACTGCCTCTCCGAGCAGGTCGCGCCGAACTAAAAATTAAAACAAATATCCAAAACGCCTTCCAAATTTAAATAAAACCGTTTAAAATACTTTTTAATCGAACCGCGATGTGCCATAGACAATAAATTTCAAATTTCGAATTTCGCGTGAAGAGGTCGGATATGTGCGCGACATTGGGTCGAAAAAAAAAGTGGCACAAAGGACTGATATTAGATTAGTTGGCTGAGAAAATGTGAACAACCGGGTCTCGGTATGTATACAGTACTTGTAGAGTTTACTTGTTGCGCTTTCTTAGATGTGCCCGCTGGGTTACGTAAGGCGACATTTTAAATGGTCCACGGTGCAGCGTAAAATGGTGATGGAAGGAGCCGGCCAGATTTAGCTTAGTCATCCGCGATGTTTGGTATCATGTATGTATCATAATATATGAGCGTAGTAAATAGAAATTGTTTTTTTTTGTTTTTATATATTTTAATGTGTATAAAAGGCGTTTAATTGCAAATTTCGTGTGTTTTATCTATTTTATAATTTATAGTAAAATATCGTTTCGATTAATTAATTTTAAGTATCATGTATTATTCTATAAATTAAAAATTTCAATTTTAAATTTGGCAGTGAATACAAAATGGAGGTACGGCAGCCGATTTGTAATGGATGCCATGTTGATATTAGTAGTTATCATTTATTGATTATAAATAATGAAACAAGTCTAGTTGGATAATAACAACTTATTTATTTAAAGTACTTACACTTTTGTGCATGTTTATATTGATTTTATTCATTTTTCAACTAAGTTTTAATTTCAATAAATAGGTAATCAATTAAAGTTAAAAGACAAAGTGCGTATTAGCTATGAAAAGAGAAAACTATAACTACGTAAGTAATTGAAATTTGATATGATAAAATATTTTTGGAAGATTCTATCTAGTAGTAGCTATATTAGTTACTAGCCGCGCCACCCGGCTCCGCCTGGCGACATACCTATAGGCCTAGGTATAACTTTTTATTGGTGATCAATTTTCTACATCAATTTATTAGTTTGCCTTTACAAATAAACTTAGCTCTTATATTAATTTTCCTTAATTTTGACATTCGGCTATTTGTTGTAAATTAAGTTACATGTCTAAAATTGGTTTCTGTTCTACCAATCAATACAAAATTCGATTCAATACATTTATTTTTGTCTAAAAGGGTCTCAGTTAATGGCGTGTCATTAAAACACTATTAAATATCGTTTTATGAACAATGACTCATTTCGGCCTTATATGTATTCCCTTATGTACCTTTGTTCGATATAAATAAATAAACAATTACCTATATCAGATTTTAAATGTACTTGAGGGATAAAAACTATAATAACGATCGTTCTCAGTACATTATTTAAACAAATGGCAAAAAAATAATAATGAATAGGTACCAAATATAAGATACTAAAAGTTTTACTGAAAAAAAGCTATAGTAACCTATTTTTTTCATAACTATACATCTGGTAGTTGTTCTACTATCTCCATTGTTTATAAAAAAGTAAAGAAGCCTATATTATGAAAAATTATTAGGTAGTTTAAAGATACCTATTCCTGTTGGAATTAGCATTTACCTAAATAATTAATTAAAAATGCTACCCATGTCCATGCCTTGGTGTTAAAACATTTATTAAACACCAGTTTTCAATTGAAATGCTTAAAGCCTTAGCTTAAAGCATTTCGGATAGTAGCAGTTTATTAATCCCAAACATGAAACTCTAATAAAACTGTTACTTTGATTATCGTAAAAAATATGCATTCATTCGAGTCTCCCTTTTATCGTACCGTTTATACTCCACTAGCTTTCCATCCGCGGCTTCGCACGTGTGGTCAAAGGGATTCCCCGTAGGGATGAGATGTATCGAACTATCGACGCGGTAAAAATTACTTCATTGAATGCTTGGTAGATAAAATCAATCCGTTTCCGCGTGAAATACCTATAAGCCTATGATAAAACACTTTTGCGTTTTTTAGAAGGAAGGATAGGGATATGTTTATTCCTTTTCAAATTATAAAAAATATCAATTGAAGATATGTACGTGGAAGGCGGAAGCTGACTATTGAGCATAAAGAGTATAATTAAAATGTAACATCATAATCCGATCGCTGTGTGCGCATTGCACAGTTTTGAAACCCAATAACGTTAGATCGTGTGTCGAGATACATTTAGTTCCCATAAGAAAAACCTCGCATTGTACAACCGAGGTGATTATGAGATATTTTCCACAAAAAAGAGTATTAATGGATTGCTCAATTTGTTCTACATGAACCAAATGTATGGATAAACGGTAAATTGAGGAAAACGACGAAATTGCGATTTAAATTTGATTTATCGGTGTTATTTGTAGGGTTGTCAAAGACTGAGCAGTGGCGAAATAATTTAGATTGATACTTTACATGTACTTTACATTCTTTGTAGTACAAATGTGTTACATGTAAAATTTACAATAATTAATGTTAAAAAAGACTATAAGGAAAAATTCAAACAACATTTCATTCAGATAAATATTGGGATGTTTTATCTTGTATCGTCATGGACAAGATGGCGGACGGCAGGGATTGCATCCCTCGGTCATTTGAATAGCTCTGATTTATATGATTTATTGAGTTAACTCATAACGTTAAGTAATCGAAATCTATTATGAATTCAAAGGACGTTTATATTCAAGTTTCTTTTCTTATACAATGATACTGTAGTCGCTATTCAAGGAAGAGACTTACGCATATACCCTGCAAAACTATTTGGAAACAAATCATCGAGACAAGGCACAAAATATATACCTACAACTAATTAGGTATTAAACGTTTTTATAAGTAAGCTTTGTAGAGTGTCAGCTCCGGAAGCTCATATCCTTTACTTTCTTCGTATCCTGTAACTCCATCCTATATGAGAATTTATTCGTATAGCGTGACAATAACTTTGGAAATATTACGGTATCAGGTGACACACATGTTTGTTATATTTTACCATACATGATTGCACTACAGAGTATAAAAAAGTCGCTTGCCGGTGTCTGTTTGTCTGTCCCTATCTTTAAGGATAACGCAACGCGGACGAAGCCGCGTGCGTAAAGCTAGTGTAGGATAAAAATAAATAGTATAATATTCCTAGATAATGTAGTTGATCAGGTAGGTATATGGCAGTGTCTTATTTATATCGCCTAGTGTGAGGTTTAAATATAACTCAAATGGTGTTAAGCCTTTAACATAGTTGATGTCACATAATGTGGATATATGTAATAGGAGGCTTTAAATAACCTTTCGCCGTCACGCAAGTGGCTTGTAAACTGCTGAGTTTACTACACCTTACCACAGATTACTAACTGTTATACATGGCTATAGATAGGCGGTAATATTCTGGGAAGGAATTTCAGAAAGTCAATAATCTCTTTCCCATATTTATGATAATAATTGGCAGCTTCTCAATCTTAGTATCCTACTATCCTACTTATATTTTAAATGCGAAATTTTATCGCGATGTGTGGTCTGTTACTTTTCCTGCGAAAACCAATTGACAGATTTGTAGTTCACGTATACGACAATAAAATACTTGCTTTTGCCGCAGGTGTATTCACGTGCCACGGCTAGAAAACTAAAAAATAACGTATCAAGCTTCTGTATAATATTCTTATCTTTGTACACAAATGGAACAGCATTGAAAACATTTGAAAAGGCAATATGGAAATAAAACCGTCGACTCGAAGCGTAATACAAAGGTCCTCATAAATGCTGACAGCTATTTCATTTCCATCAGCGCTGCGCGAACGTCAGATGCTTCCTCGTGCCTCGATTGTTGAATGTAACGAGGGTTCAAATGACCGGGTGATGCGAGTGTGCGAATTGTGAACTGACATGAAATAATATGAACTGAAAGTAATGTTATTTTATTATGTGGACCATACATTGTGTATGTTGACCTGAAATGTGCCAAGTTTTGTTTGGCCTATTGTTAAAGGCTACTAAGGTTTGTTTGTAGCTAAAGGCCTATAATTCTTTTTTGTTCAGCGAATAATGAACTATAAATAAATAAAAACATTGCTCTTCCATTCTTTAATTTGATAGAAGGTAAGAATAAAGGTACTGACATAACAATCGCGTAATTTTTCAACAATTAAGAGAAAAGGGAAAAAATCTTATCTTACTACTTAGCTTCGAGTGTAAATAGAAGACGTAGAGTAAATTCATTGCATTCTTAGACTTAACGTTACTTTTATTTCATTTACAAGCAAGCTTTCCCTAACCTTAAAGCGCAAGTTTTACAAAGCCATAATCCACATCCCCTTCATCCCCATTAGTTTTTACATCCGATGTTGCCTTGACCAAAAAAGTAGGTCAGCAGATGATTACATTTCCTGCAGTCAGGGCAGTTTTATGTCTTTGTTCCTGTGAATTTTTAATATCCAATTTACGGAGGTCTTCGGTATTGGGTTTAGAGCTTATGTTGTAAATTATATTGGTTTTACATTGATGTGATTAAGGGATGGTGTTGTTGGATTTTTTTCTAGGATATTGATTATTGATGATTTTCATTGGTGACGTATTTGGTTGTTAGTGATTTCAACCATATTCTTTCTCATTATTAGCTCTGCTCTCTTTTAGTTTCTCTCTCGTCAGAATGTTTGCATTGATCTCTTGAGTTTCGGAGCACTGTATCTATAACTGGTCATATTTCTTTGGAAGCGATATAATCCCATAAATTAGTAAATACTAAATGGACACACTCTTAACTTGCAATAAAATGTTTTATAGATTACGATACTATCTTTTTAAAGTTATTTACTAGCTGTATAGAAAGTGATACAGATTTATAGACAGAATCTTAACCAAAGTGGGTATACATCGTAATTAGATTACATCGATCAGGTCAATAGGGCTCGATCGCGAGGTCGGCCTTATCGGAAAACTTGGCTTAATTGAATACGTTATTTACCTAGATGAAGGTCGGTTTGTTTTGGTAATTAATAACCGTACCGTTTATAGGAGATTGAGGAACGATTAGGCGAGATTGTGGCCAAGCGCTTCCCTATCTACAATAAAAAAAGGAACGATTTAGTCGAAGGTTTTGGATATTAGACTTTTGAAAATAACTGAAGTCTGATATAATAGTCCTCTTATTTTCTAAAAAGTGGTATAAGTTTATGGTATGGAAACTAGAGAATCCAATTAATGACTATCATGACACAATATTGTTTTTAATGGTGATCGAATCTATTCCTACGTCACCAGTTCTTTTAAATAGAATATCTGGTCTACTATATAATTGTTAGTTTATAGCCATTGTTCTTAATACGCAGAGCATATTTAAATGCAATTACATATCTGACACTATTTGCAGCGATAAAAAGTATTTGTGTCCTTTTTATTTGCCCTAACAGAATGCGGGTCACATTATGCATGTCTTATATCGTTTGTAAGAGCATCGAGTGCAATTAAGAGAGCTTGTGTAGTTCATTAAGTAATATTAACGATCGAATATGCGACGACCTATATTTTAAAAATTTCAGTTAATTGTCTTCATTAACTATATACATACCTACTCTTGGATTTTAAGACTGCTGAAACGGATTCTAAACAAGATTCAACCTAGTTAAGATTTAACCGTGTTTAAAAACTCTTAAGTCTTTATTAAGTATAGATACTCACTTAAACACGATTATAATTTTATTTTCTCTATATAAATAGATACCTTGAAATAAGAATTGGCTTTATAATTATGCTAGCTAGAACAACGAGAGCTAGATGATTCAAAATTAAATTAGAATGTGAACTTCTGACCTCTTTTCAATAAAATGCAGACAAATCTAGATACATATTTTCGTCTCTGCTTGGATAAAGGTTTAATTCTGATTGACATGACCTGAATTGTGGTTAGTGAAAACTTAATTAGAATTGGACCCAATTCATTTGTAATCATCGTTATGCATTTTTAGATTTTAAAAAAATATAGAATTTATGAGGCAGATGTTGATGCAAATTAATGGCATCAAATCAAGTGAGACAAGGCTAATGTTAATGTTAGTTTTGTAATACATTACATTTTGTTTAACATGTCTTTTGTTCCGAGATAAATAATAAAGTATGTATATACGTAAGAGGTGTCATCGAAAATTTAAAAAGAAGTTCTTCGTTACCCTTTGATGTGCATTTTAATGCATTAATGTTCATATCAAGCTGTTTAATTTCTTAATCGTTCGTAATTAATTTTATAATTGCTTCGTTACTTTTAATGATTACCGCTATCAAAACAACAAACATACAGTAATAATCCAGCTGTAATAAATAAAATTGATCGTTAATCGCAAATAAATCGACAACAACGTAAATAACAAATGAGGAACAAATGGAATGATACGCAAAGTTTTCCGCGGCAAACTATAGACGCTATAGATCCGCCATTTTATAAACGACACGTGTTTACACGTAATGGCCGACGGGACTCGCTCGCCGGATATTGGAAATGTTACGGGGTTGAACTGAACGTTATTTGATAAGTTTTTATTTGTTTGAAGTATATTGTGAGTATGCTTATGTGAATCAATAGCAGATATTTGAAATCACTGCAAACAAGCTGGGGATAAGAGATAGATGACCATTTTGTCCCAGATTGCTTGATATCTTATTAGAAAATAGGGAATTAAAGATTTTGCGGGTTTTGTAAGTTGTTTTAAGAGGACATATTAATGTGTATCAAATGAAAAGATAGGTGGAAAAAATAAACTGTAGGTACTGTTTTATTGATTTAAGAGTTTTCATAATTTATAAGTCTATAGTGTTTCCGTTTGTGTTTTCATCGAAGTGGTCATCGTAGGTCATCATGGTAATGGTAGAGAAATATTTATTAGAGGAAATTTTATTTTATCGCTTAAATAATATACCCTATGTATATAGGCATACATTTTTAAAAGAACAACATTATCCACTTCAAAACGTTTTGAGGCAAAGAAAATACCAGTAACATTAAAACAGGAAGTAACAACTACAGTTTTAGGTACACCTACTAATAATATTTAAAATATACGCATTTGTGTTGCAGACGAGGGCGGTGGTAGCTCCGACAGTCGATCGGACAGCAGTGAAGACGAGGTCACGGAGCACGTGACAGCTACACCACCACCCATCATGGCTGCGGCTAGAGCACAGGTGAGGAATAATAGAGGAGCTTATAATCAAGGAGGACAGGTAGACTAAATATGTGGACAGTTTTATTGTGACAAGTTAAGGAGTTTAGCGATTAGTTTAGTAGTAATTTAATTTCAACACGAAAACATTATTTTATGTTGCTTTAGGAATTAAATTTCAATATTTTCTGACCATGGATAATTTGCTGATGCTGAATTGTAACTTAGATGATTTGTTAAATTGATTTCTGTCCTATATCTTATCAATTATTATGCTGGTAACTTAGCATAGATGACAGTCTCGAACCGTTAATCTATAATTGCTATATACCTCTCATCAAAATACGGTTACCGCATCAATGTTTTTAGTTCTAAGATTAGGTTAAGGTTTTGATTGAATAAACGAATTCGAATTGAGTAAACTTCGAATTCCATTAATGTTAATATAGACTACTTGACCACAATAATAATGGCATTGAATTCCTTTATTTCTGTTTTCGTTATTAAGTTATTAATACACCTCATCTTAACATGCGATTATCCTGAACTTTTGCCAAAGATTAATCAAAAAACTCTCCTTTTTCGCTCCATAAAACACCTCAAGATTAATGTTCACATTAAGTGTTGAGTGTCAGTCTGTCGCGTTAAGATTGATTGTGGGAGTGCTCAGAATTCGGGAGTGGACTGATAATGTAACGAGGGACTACACCCTCATTAGTTATCCCTTGAATTAGGTCGAGACGGAGTTGCCATTTAGGTAGTCTGGCCGGCCATTTGATTTTATTTACTTGCTGTGTTTATTGATGTGGGTCTGATTCGGGTCGTGATTTTTTCTATTTGAAAAGTCGAATGTTTATACTGTATATGATTAACGTACTTGAATTTTAGTATTAGGCTGTTCATGAAAATCTACTTTGCAAGATTCTGAAAATTAAGCTCACTTCACTTATACAAATTTTCAGCAGTCAGTAGTATTCATTCAAAATATATTTTATTGGCAGCTTCGTTGTTTTAAATAGTTATAGTGCATAACAGTTTGATAGTCGGTAGATTATTGTTTTCTTTCAGTGATGTTAAATTTTCTGAATACATAATTCTGAATTCCACTAATAACATTGTTTTCAATCAGCTGGCCAAAAATATTTTTTTAGACTACATTCTCCTCAGTGCCTTTCCAACTATTGTCTTTTCCCAGGTGCCCACCATAAGTGTGACTCCGCACAGTCCAGGCGTGCTAGACGACAGTTTGCAGCAATTACGTCGCTTGCATGCAGCCGTGCAGCGGATGAGAGCAGCGCCTTTGCCGTTATTGGTAAGTGTAGTTGAGACTAGCTTGATTCCATGGTTTTGCTCGTGTGGTATCCGAATAGAAAGAAACCTATGTGCTTATCCAGACTGTAGTCTATGTCTGTAACAAATTTCATACAGATCTGATGAGCTATATTTGCGTGAAAGAGTAATAAATATACAGAATTTTGTGTTTATAATATGCATGAGTAGGATTGTAGTACGATTGAACGAAATATTTAGAATTAAATTTAATGTAAAGCAACTGCAAAAACTGCAAGGATAAATAGAAACACTATTGTTTTGAAGCGTATACATACGCACATGTGCTAAATTTAAAATTATGGTTCAGATTATACTTATAATTGACGTAGAGATAAATTACAATGAACAGAATAACCATTTATTTTGGTTGTTCACTGCTTCTTTTAAGCCTGACAACACCTATAGCAATTTAATGCAAAATGTATCATATATATAATTTATTATATGTTTAAATATCATTTAATTTTCATCCTTTAGCAACATACTCAATGATCAAACAATTTTAAATCCTACACCCATATGTATAAGGTATAAATTCCGCAGGCAACAGGCACCAGCAGGCTAAGTACGTCGTGCCCGTCGCTTACCAAAGATGGCGTCGTTGAAACTGAATGTTCGTCGCCTACGCATTTGGATTTCTACCCGCAGAGTAGGAAGGGTAGTGGTTAGTATGTTTGGTGTATTTTTACGAGGAGGTTGTTCGAATGTTACTACTTACTAAGATTTTGATTTTAAAGCTTTTTGGAAACAGAATAAACTCAGTTGGCCTTAGACATAGTAATATTATGTCAATTACAAAAATAAATTTCATAAACTGTCTTTATAGGTTTTTGACGACGGTTTAGCTATCTTTAAGAACATTGAATGTTTTAGACTGTATTACATATAAATACTTTACTTTTTACATAGAATTTAGAAGTGAATATTTACTCTGGGCGTGTCGCATAAAATGGTTAATAAAGATTGAGATTTTTTTATATACTTTTATATCCTTTTTTCAGGTGAATCCCGACAGTGGATTTCATGGGAGCGTCGTGATGAAGGCCGGCGTAGTTCTTGGGCGGCGCTCGAACCGGCACCGCCTTGTGAACAACGACATAGAGGGTGAGTTTTTTATATGAACATTTGAACACGTTTAATTTATATTTATTTATCTAACGAGATATTCGTTAATTGTACGGTACGAAGATAGATGAAGAGATATTGTAAATAGAAAAAATCTTTTTGGTTCCTTGTTTGTATAGATTTAGTCGTAAAATTGGACCAATTTTGAACATTATTTTCCTATAAGAAAGCTCCTCAACGAATAACACTTAATTTTTAATTCCGGGCCAATTAGTTTTGTATGAAATATGATTATAACTAGCAAGGGTGGTGATGCACTTTCTAAAACTACAAGAAAATGTGCTCTAGCACTTATTGTTGTATTTTTTGTAGTTTTAAAATATGAAACACTTATGTATTTGTTTATTTTATACTGAATAGTTTAAATTTTGCAGTGCGCTCAACGGGCACAGTGCGTCTCTATCGTCTATGGAGTCGGAGGGCGAAGTGCCGCGACCAGTACGGCATTCTACACACTCGTTGAATGACAACGATCTCGCTGTTAGTATTGTTTTGTATTATATTATTATTAATGATAAATCTTGTGAAATAAATATTATGTTTAGAGATGTATTTCTCAGATTAGGTTCAGAGGGTAGTTTAAAAAAATCATATTTTTTTGGTAAATATTATATGCCATGAAATTTTGAATATGTAATAAAAGTACATAAGGGCGAAATGCTATTGAAATGCCATATATATAAAAAAAGTATGATTTATATTTTCGTAATTTATATACGACTGCGATAACAAATATCACTACATAGTATAAAACAAAGTCGCTTTCTCTGTCCCTATGTCCCTTTATCCCTATGTCCCTTTGTACGCTTAAATCTTTGAAACTACGCAACGGATTTTGATGCGGTTTTTTTTAATAGATAGAGTGATTCAAGAGGAAGGTTTATATGTATAATAACATCCATTAAATAGTGGAGAAGTACTGTTATTTTTGAGGTTTCTAATGTGATTTCGTAAATAATTACATTTTTTTCCGCTTACATTGCAAACGCAGGCTGAACCCTACGAGTTTTATCAAAATAATGTACTAAGTATTGTACACATTGAAAAGGTCTACAGAAAAGTCCGTGATGGTATATGTCTATCTCTTATGGATAACCCACAATAACTTTTTTTTGTCATTTACTTTTTACGACAAATAATGGCTAATTTTCGAAGCGATTTTAACCAATACAGCATTAATCCTTAACCAATTAAATACCTTGAATACATTGTTCATTTAATATAGATCTATATGGCCCTTTACACCGTATGATTTAAGTGAATATTTTCGAAGATATTACAGATTTAAAAATTGCGGGACGTAGCGTTTGCGGCGGTACCGGCCGGCCGCCATTGCACCCGTGCGAAGCCGGGGCGGGTCGCTAGTTTAGTATAAAAGCAAGTTAAACAATAGGTACAATTCAAATATGTTTCCTAACTATTTTAATCGATTCATAAATTATATTTATTAAAATGTATCATTAAACATAAAAATCCCTTCCCACTAACAGAAAGAGTTCGAGAAAGTAACCGCCGCTCTACGCGGCGCTACGACAGCTCTACCGTCGAGCACCAGTTCCCGCTTACTAGCGCGTCTCCCGCTACAGAAGAGCGTCTCTACGCCGAGCATCGTAGCCGCTGTGCAGCCGCCGCAACCCCCGCCCGCGCCCAATGTGTGAGTCAC
>CAJQZM010037683.1:0-49341 GCA_907164665.1 Colias nastes | reverse complement strand
TTTTTTTATTTTAACGGGTTTTTATCTCAAAATTACCACAAAATCAAATGTGAAAAAAAAGCAAACAGAAATATACAGGCCGAATTGATAACCTCCTCCTTTATTTTTGAAGTCGGTTAAATATCAAAAAGGTAACAGCCCTATAGCTATAATAGTGCTTATGTCATAATTTCATCGCAGGGGCTTAGTTTCCTAACTGTATGTACGTAGTATATATCTGTCAACTGTGGTTCAATCGACAATTTATCGACTCGATTATACGAAATTAACGGAGCTTGTTGGTTTATCAAAATCAGTAGAATTACCACTGCCTTCTATGGTGATGTAATAAACATAATTTCACTTTGTAAACACGATACGTCCCATAAAAAAAGCCAAGTGCGAGTCGGACTCGCGCACGAAGGGTTCCGTACTTTGGGGGGGGGGGGGGGGGGGCCTAATCCTTAATATATATTTTTTTAATTTTTAGTATTTGGCAACGGAAATACATCATTTGTGAAAATTTCAGCTTTCTAGCTATCACGGTTTATGAGATACAGCCTGGAAACAGACAGACAGGCAGACAACGAAGTCTCAGTAATAGGGTCCCGTTTTACCTTTTCGGTGCGGAACCCTAAAAGGGAAGCGTGAATTGAATTCGGGAAGCGCAAATAAGTAATGGTGGTACGAAAATTGATTGGAACGTTGTTTAAAGTATCGATAAAAGTTGTCTGAGATAATATAATATTGTAATCGCAGCTGCACGTTGAAGTTTATGGGGTACAAAAACAGCGATAGTATTTTCACTTCGTTTTACTTGGAATTTTTTGCCTCTTTGTGCAAATTAAATGGTAAGATTATTCGAATGGTCCTGCTATGATATGCTGCTGCCTGATCTTCATCAATATCAAAAGGTATATAATATAATATTTTTAAGCTTTAATTAAAATGTATTTACAATATTTTGTAAGTGTAAAATTATCTTTGATTAGATACCTTAAAAATAAATGTTCTTACCACAAAACAATTAAAACATAGTTTAACTTTAAACCAGGGATCTGTCACTTTAATAGTTGTCTATGTAAAATACGACAAAACCAGATTAAAGAGAACCCGCGCTTAAAGTTAAACCCTGTCTAAAGTTTTTTGTGGTAAGACAGAAAGTGTAACAATTTATATATTTTAGTATAGGTACATATTTTCATTACGTAATATAACTCGCCACCATCACATAATTTGAACATTATTTGATTAAAATAAAACACGTCATAAAATATGAAGCTAATAAGCATATCTAATATAAATTATAATACTATCGTAAACTAATAGATACGAATTACGATATATACTTCACTTACTGAAATTGCTTTAACAATTAACACATTGCATTGCTAATAAACTTCATTGCTAGGAAGTTATTCTAGAAATGGACGTATTGTGTATATGTTTTATGTTTGATATAGATAGCTCTAATAAATCGCTTCATACCATCGCATTGTTCGTAACCACACTCGATTTTTAAATGTGTAGGTATTCAAAATCACAAAATTAATAAATAAGGTACATTACAATTTATAACTTTATTTACATCGGAAAGAAAATTTAACTCCTGAAAACTCTAACTTTAATTTGTATTACGGTGCATCTACATCGAACGAGTGAATGCTCATTCTAACTCCACTCTGTCAAATTATTATAGTGTAAACAGGCGTAGAGAATTCTATCGTTGTTATTAATGCGTTCAAAAAGCTTGCTCTAGCTCTAGCTCTAGCTCTATGTTGTAAATGCACCGTTATATTACAACATGAAAAAATTTGAAGCAAAGGAATTTTAACATATTATTATTGGGAAACTTGGAAGCCACTTGAAACTCATTACTGGTAGCAACAAGCAAGGTTAGAAACCATCACGTACACATTTATTGTAATAGTTTTAGGAATAACACAATAATCATTGAACTACGAATAACCTCAATCAGTGAACCATCGCACGTGTCTGCAGATTTAGGCGAGTGTCAAGGATGATTTAAATTGAAATTTTAATACAAATAATATTTTGGATTTGAAATAATTCGATTTGATAATGGAATTGAAGTAATCGAAAATAAAATTATTATGTTGATTGGTTTTTTTTAACACGCATATTACATCAATACACATATTATACAAACCAACATTACAACTTACATTGTGATTTCCGATCCTACGTGGGGAAACGAAAGGAAATTGTTCAAGAAAGAGTATAATTATTAGTATGATTTTTTATTACAATTCTCCTCTATCTCATTATTAATCTTTATTCTAAAATCTAAAACTATTGAGTAAGTAAGTAAGTAGGTAATTAGTTACTAAGCCACAAAATCAAACAACAGATATGTGGCTAAAACAATTCCATATATTAAAATGTTGTGGTTTGTAAGTGATTGTAAATATAATAAAACAAGAGATAAACGGACAATAAAATGATCCAATACCTACATCTGTCTTAATGATCGACAATCAATGTTTTTAAACAATTATACATTAATCTGACACGAAAATGACAGCAATCCTCAAGGTTAAGAACAGTACGGAACTGAATACAATATTATAAATTAATTATGGACTGTTAAATTAGATTTTATTGCGGAGAATTAAGTGGCGTTTAGGTCTAGAAAAAATGCATTGTTGTTTCGGTAAGTATATTAAATTGTTCCCTTACCTTTTTAATATTGCTCTATGAAATGGGAGTATTAATTTTAGTTAGTATGCAATCTTATTAGCTGTTTATAAATGGACATTACTGTGATTGAAAATAAAAATGTATTCAATACATTTTACTGATGTTTGAATTTAATTTAATAGATATTTACTATTCGACGTAAACATTTAAAATAAAAAGTAACTAGGAATTTTTTATTTTGATCGTGTATCGTGTTATTTATTTCTGGTTGATATTTTGTTCTTATTATTCAATACTGAGTACATTAATGAATAGTACCTACATTTTATTACCTCACATAATTCGGTGTAAAAACCTAGTATCCTTAAAACCACCTTGAAGTAACAACTAGAGCAATATAATAGATCTTATAAAAATGCCATATAATTATGAGTTGGCATGATTGTAAACAAAACAAGAGTAATAACTAATAATGCTTTATGTGCCCATTCAATTCCCAGTGACACAGTTATATTCAATAGATAAGTTAAAAGTTATTATTATAAAATTTATTATTTACATTATGTTCAATAAATATTTATTTATTCGATCTTGATACTACACTTTTAAATAGCTTTAAATACAAAATTCGTAGCAATAAACTGAAATTCTTATTTATGAATTCGTAATTTCGAATTTGGATTCCTGATTGTTTTAAAATTTACGTAACAATATATTATATTTTGTGATATTTATAATGTAAGATTTTTTTTATACTGACATACATGCAAGACTTGACATTATAATAAAATAATGAATTGACACTTTAGCGACAACACTTTT
Source organism: Colias nastes (assembly GCA_907164665.1). Taxonomy (NCBI): domain Eukaryota; kingdom Metazoa; phylum Arthropoda; class Insecta; order Lepidoptera; family Pieridae; genus Colias; species Colias nastes. Next base: position 45,879 of record CAJQZM010037683.1, on the reverse strand, counting down.
TCATACATCATGCTAATTCCATCCACATTTCCATCGCGGTAACTATTGATGTCGTTTTAAGCTTCTTTTCTTTTATGCAATTATTTTGTTTGATCTCAATAAAACCGACTCCATTCATTGATGCATATTGTTATGACAGCATAACAAACACGAGCCCAAATGTAATGCACGATCAAATTTTACGTAATACTTGATAGGGATCTCAGGGTCCCGACAAAGACAGACGATTTAAATTACTTCGCAATGACTGTGCACCTCCGGTAAATTTATTTTCGCAATACATTTCATTTATTTGAGGTTAATTAACATTTTATGTTACGTCGTCAACAAATACGGGCAAGAAGCAATCTAAATTGAAACGTTTGTTGTATAACATCAAGATGGCGCTGCTTAAATTATAGTTACGGTTATTATGAATAATTAAAAAATGATATTGAAACTTATGCGAGTTCTCGGTGTTTGGACTATACCGAAATTCGAAGGGAGTAAAGTTAATTAATGCTATAATTTTTTTTTATCAATATAGATAGATAGTATCGTGTAATAAGAGATAAAGGATGAAACTTCTACACATGTTTACATGTAGTGTTAGGGTGCTTTTCCACCAGTGATTCTAGAACTATGTGACCTTAGAGTAGGTATATAATTTAATATAGGTACTCTAAGTATGTGACCGTTTCCACTGATGAAGGATGATGAAGAAGATGAGGAAGGGCGCACCTTGCGCAGCTTATGTATCGATTGTAGACTCCGCTCTGCACGGCTACACTATTCGTGATCATCCACAGCATGAATTCATAGCAAGAATCTATAGCACGTATTCATAGTACAAATCCATAGCACGCATCCTTCCATATAAAAACATATATAACCATTTTTAATATGCATCAATGATTTATAAATTTAATTGGTGGTTATTTAACGCATCCACAGCAACGTAGCATAGCACATCTCTGGTAGAAAGGCACCCTTAGAGTAGTCTATAGTAAATAATGTTCTGTAATTTTAACATATACCTACCTATGTAATACTCTGTTGTAGTATGCAAATGCAAATTGTAAATTGCATACTTTTAAGAGATAAAGTATCTAACGTCGTTAATAGGTACCTACTATTCAAAAGTGATAAGGTCAATTTTAACTCAATGTAGATTTGGGCGAAGCCGGGGCAAACGGCTAGTTCATTAATTAGTGACAGTAAACAAAAAGCTTAAAAAAAGTTACAGTTAAAATGTTATAAGATGAAAGCTCTTCGGGATAATATCAATGGTTGTTTTCATTTAATAAGTTGAACAAACTCAAACATTTATTTATTCAATAAGACTTCTTCTAAAGGGCTTCCCTTTTGAATCGTCATTACATATTTTTAAAATTTACCATCCATCCGGAAAGCAGTATCTATGGACAAGAACCGGCAAGAAACTCATAGTTGCTCTTTAAGCCTATTGATTGCAAAATCTCGTTGCTTCCATCTACTTTAATTTAATTTTTAAATTTAAGTGCCATCTAAGTGAAAGTACATTAACGATGACCAATTAGCGAAGATATATTAAGGACAATAAATAAAAGAGGTGCGTATTAAATAAATGCATTTCATTACATTCGCCGGTTGTGGCCAAATTGGACCATATGATTAATGGCGACGATATTTTATTCCATTAGTATCGAGTATTAATTTCGAACTATAACTGTTATATGACATTATTGAAGTTAATACGACCAATATGGGGATTGTTTATGATATATTGTTATAAATGGTGCAATACTCGTAATATTTCTCGTTATCTTCAGTAAAAAAGGGAAACGATATTTTAATTTAGATATCATTCCATACGAAACTGCATGCTAAAACGGTCCAGCAGTTGCAGCATTATTGAGATCGATCTACAATACTAGCAGCAAACATATAATAGGTATATCAAAAATTACCTATATGTATAAGTATATAGTTTGAATATGCTATTCTGGTAGTATTCTGATATCACACATGGATTATTTCTAGACAATTATATCTGCCTACTGATATAAACGAATCGGCTTAAATATCCGTTCTTGGATAATTGGTATCCAGTTTGCAATTACAAGAGACTTTTCGAATTAAAGTATTATCGGTCAATCGTCCCATACATTTAAAGCAAATTAATCACTGTGGGAAACCACTCCTATGTAATTTATCACTTACGTTTTTGAAACGCCGAAAACCCACTTAATACTTTCAAGGAATTTTTTCCAAACGAAATGTTTATACACAAAGTGCAATTATTTAATACTGAATTTAAAGTAATCTCCGTTTAGTATTTGTAAATAATTTTAAAATAAACGTAGATATATGATATTTAATACCGCTCTAATCAGGATTAGGGTGCGGCTCCATTGAAGCGGAGACGAGCGGAGCTGAGAGGAGACGTGTGGGGATCGACCAATAATATTACATGAAATCCACATCTCGTCTCCGCTCCGATTCAATGGAAACAGTCAAGCGGAGACGAGCGGAGCTGAGAGGAGCTTCTTCACTTCTAATCGATAATCTGCAGTTAGTGTCATTCTTCCTTAAATGAGGTCCAATCAGGCTATGCAATTCATAAAAAGTCTTCCTGGTTGCTCTATAAGAACTTTCAAATGTTTCGTCGTCACATGTTTGAAAAAAAGTTTCGAATTCCCCTTGTGTTGAATGATATTTTATGTGTTCTCTCACCCAGAATCTATGGTTTCTCTTAGTGGAGCTCAAGTATTTTGCGGCAATCAAAGCAATGTTCATTGCTTCGATTTCTTCGTCTTCTAGCAATGTTAGATATAAAACGGCTTTTTTTTTACTTAACACCGACATGACGTGTGCACTCTCCAGATATCAGTTAACTAACTGTAATGTATTGGGTCTCGACTGCTCGTCCCGGCTCGCTATACACCGCTCCGCTCGTCTCCGCCTCAGTGGAATCACGTACCTCTTTTCACAGCTCTGCTCCTCTCAGCTCCGCTCGTCTCCGCCTCAATGGAGCCGCAGCCTTACGTTCAGTCATAACGTTCGAAATTAAATCCAATAATTGTATTTGAAATAATGACCATCAAATATATTCTGAGCGTAAAGCACAGACAACATCTAGTGACCGCAGTCGTAAAGGGCATCATGAATTATACTAATGCTCGATATAGCAGAGAGAATAAAGGAGTTGTCGGTTATCTACGGAATTCGGTTCGCGCAGGCGCTGTGACTCACGCTAGCGGCCACACCTGACGATAGCAGCCCTTGTCAAATACCAGCTAGACTCAACATTGAAGTACCTAGGAAAGGTGCGGCTCTTCGAAATTCGATTCAATAAACTGAATACAATTTGAATAATTTTAGAGAAAGGGGCAGTTTGAAACAAGTGTCAAATGACATAAATATTTTTTAATAGGTTCGTTACCGTTACATTTTAAACTGAAAGACAATTGACAACTTACCATTGATATTGAGAAAGTATATGATCCTTGATAGAATCTAAGAGCAATTAGGAGGATATAGAGTTATTTTATTCTTGGCTAAAAATAACGCGGAAATTGAATTGGTAGAAAGTAAAATAGGCTTTAATGCTAAATAATATACAGGGTGTCCCAAAAAGTAGTGATGAACGGAAGCTGGGAGGTAGAGGACCTAGAGGGCTATCCGAATCACCCCCATGTATGTTATGCGATTTTTCGTATTTTCGGAGTTATGACGTTTTTTTCGATTTTTCACCTATCGCCGAGTACGATGATATTTTCAGTCATGGTGACGTCAATTATTGCGGAAGATGCTTGATTTTTTTTGTGTGCTAAGCTGAAAGATAGGCCAATTCAGTGTGGTAACATTAACTATCGTTAGATCTTTGAATGGAATAAAAAAAAGAATTAAATGCCAAGAAAGATAAAATTACCCAGTATGTTCACCACTTCAAGGGTCCGTAAAAAAATAAAATCACATAAAAAAAGTTTTCCATTTGGCTTTTAAAAACTTGCTCTATCTATCAGGTAGCTACCCTGAAAATTTCATTTTATTATTCAGAAGGCTTCAATCGAAAAATTGAAATCAAAATGTGGTAAGTGCAAAAATTAAATTAACATGATGATTAATAAAAACAATTTAAAACCAATAACAAGGTGTTTAATTACCAGACATTTTTAAAATGACCTCGCTGTTGCTCAGTGCAAGTGCGACATCACCGTAAAAAGTTATCTTTTAAATGTCTGAATACCCTTTTATCATTTTTAATGCTTTCTTCTGCTACTACGAATTTCCGGGTTATTTCTTCCAAATTGTGGCTGTCTCTCGTCTTTGTAGTATCCCCACGGAAAAAATCAATAGGGTTTATGTCCGGGGACCGTGGAGGCCAGGCTAAAGGGCAAAGATACCCTGAAAGATGGATTGGTCGTTGCAGCCTGCGCATGCGCCGGTGACGCCTGCCTTAAAGCCTGGCCTCCACGGTCCCTCGACCTAAACCCCATTGATTTGTTTCAATGGGGATACTAAAAAGACCTCGGCTACTTGAGAGAATGCCACAATTTGGACGAAATAACCCGGAAATTCATAGTAGCAGAAGAAACCATTAAAAATTATAAAAGGGCATTCCGACATTTAAAAGACAACTTTTTACGGTGATGTCGCACTTGCATTGAGCAACAGCGGCGTTATTTTAAAAATTTCTGGTAATTAAACACCTATTTATTGCTTTTAATTTGGTCTTAATGATCATCATGTTAATAAAATTTTTGCACTTACCACATTTAGATTTCAATTTTTCGATTGAAGCCTTCTGAATAATAAAATGAAATTTTTAGGGTAGCTACCTGATAGATAGAGCAAGTTTTTAAAAACCAAATGGAAAACTTTTTTTATGTGATTTAATTTTTTTATGGGCCCTTGAAGTTGTGAACATACTGAGTAATTTTATCTTTCTTGGCATTTAATTCTTTTTTTTATTCCATTCGAAGATCTAACGATAGTAAATGTTACCATACTGAATTGGCCTATCTTTCAGCTTAGCACACAAAAAAAATCAAGCATCTAGCGCAATAATTCACGTCACCATAAATAAAAATCTCATCGTACTCAACGAGAGATGAAAAATTGAAAAAAATGTCATATCTCCGAAAATACGAAAAATCGCATAACATACATGGGGGTTATTCGGATAGCCCTCTAGGTCCTCTACCTCCCAGATTCCGTTCATCACTACTTTTTGGGACACCCTGTATATAGTAATCAGTATTCAAACTAAACACTCAAATTTTGTACAAAGAACACTTCACGCGCTACGTAAATTTTCAGTGCTATGACCAATGCTATGACACAACCAGTTAAAAAAAAATTATTGACAAAATTCATTATAAACTGGCAATCTATGATCCCTCGATAAAACATTATATAATTTATTAAAAAATAATAACCTATCACAATCGATTACAAAATTCACGTACTGTGGTATTCGATTGGAAATAGAGCATAGAGCCATAGACTATAGTAAGCTTCGAATTGCGTAGCTGACATTATTTCCTAACAATCAAAATTTCACATTCCATGTTTACAGAACGAAATGAGTTTTGCGGTCAAACAATTGACTGACATGGCGCTACTAGATCGCTTTACACAGAATTTTGTTAAGCTCACTGCGAGATAGATCTTGCAATGTCGTTTTGTAATATTATTGAATATTACGGCATAACTTTGAAACGCGTAGCTTCAGATGTAGAGTAGCTACTGTATTGCAGAAAATAGCATGATATAAATCTTTCACATACTTAATTAAAGGCTTGTTTATTCTGACAAGGTTTAAATCATTTTAAAATTTAATTGCGCAGTTTAATAATATTATTGTGTGTTACTGAAAACAAAAGAAAAAGTTTTTTTGACAAAAAGTTAAGGTAGAATTTGTCAAGAGGTAGACTGCATAATTTCAACCTTTGCAACAGTAATTTAAAATCATAAACACAAATAATTAAGAATTATTTTATTAAAAATAATTTAATATAATCTAAGAAATAAAGCAAAGAACTCTACTTACCTCTTTGTTTAAATAATTCCTGCAAACTTGCCCACAATCAATTTTGATTAAATAAGTAGGCACGAAGCTTTTGTAACAAAGCAACGCACGGCGAATAATTCAATTCTCAACATTGAACCACGATTTAGCAAATTAATTCAGTCTTAAATTCCTCTGTACCAAACTGTGAACCTCTGACCTTTGCCGAGATCTAACTCAATTACATGTTCGATTACAGCGTCTTAATTAATTAATTAGAGTAAGAACCGATGGGTTAATTAAGACATGAGATGTTGCGCCTACGCTACATACCTATCGATGATTTATACGAGTTACTGTGTAATTAAGAATCTCACTCGATTCGAACAAAATACCATACGAAATAGATACGTCCATTAATTTTGTTACTTCATTCAATTAACCATGAAGAGAGTTTTTATTTGCGCTTGGATGTTTAACATTTACCATTTTGTGTGGCTGTGAAAAACACGAATTATGTATGGTCTTGTTAGTTTTGTAATTAATATTAATTTTCATTTATAATAAAGATTATTTATGTAAAGTACGTTTGTAAGATTTCCTGGCTCCATATTATTATAATACAAACACTTATTCTATCCACGTGTTAGTAGAGCGAAAAGCATTATAAGTATATTCTTTTTTAGTTATCGTATTTATTTTAATTTAATTGAAAACCATCTTGAAATCCGTCGTTATCATTACAATGTCTGCGTCCACATATTTTTTACATTAGGCACACTAAGCGCAATTTAAACACTTAAAGCTCTGGGAGATAATTAATGTGTTCAAACAAAACACTAACAAGGGTCACCAGGAAATCCTTGACATTTATCTTATGTTACACATTGATAGATTACTTTTTAAACTTTTCATACTTTTGTCCTCGATGAAGTTGGCCGGCGGCGCGCGTGGCTTGGCACTTGGTGATCTGTCTATAATAATGATTCGAGGTGATAATATATGGTTTCGCCGTCGATAGCAGCACGACGGAATTTCTAAAGTTGGAAGCGAGTGATTGAATAATTATAAATGTATCATGCATAATTAATATCGTCAAGGTAAATATCAAGACTGTTGTAGACGGTATATTTATTAATGTCTTGGTTAGTGTGTGACTCAGAGTTTTAAGTGCATAGAGAATATTTGTGTTTGTTAATAAGTTCCCGATATATTATGATGTAGGCATTGAGATAATATTAATATGGAGACGATACCGCCTACATCACTTATGTTCCACTCAACATACGTCATCTGGCGTAACTGCACTCAGTCGCTTGCTCGCTCATTGGCGCGAACGTCACGCTCATTTTTTATTTGTTTTAAAGTGAAACGCATCAAATATGCCTACGTGTGTGTTACGATATTGCACAAATACCAAGAATAATATGGTAATACAAAGAATACGGAAAAGTGCAAAGGAATAACTTTTCATCAGTAAGTAACTAGATAATAATTTTTAAAACTTAGTTAGAGCAAAATTTTTGGCGGGCGACATTTTGTCATAGATTAAAAATTTAAGATATGACATTGGGCATGAAATAAGTGTTGTTAGTAATATTTGCTGGCGTATATTTTTATAGTATAAAATAATAATTTTACATATATTTAGAAAAGCATAGACTGGTTGTTAATTGAAAAAAGGTGAAATCATGAAATATGAAAATCAATTACTTAATCACCAATTTTTTTTTTAATTGATATTGTATAAGCTACTGACTTGAACGTATAATTGAATTATTATTTATTTATCTGCACTAATATTATAAAGAGGAAAACTTTGTTTGTTTGTTTGATTGTAATGAATAGGCTCATAAACTACTGGACCGATTTTGATGAAATTTGGCACAGACAATCTTTAGACCCTGAGAAAGAACATAGGCTACTTTTTATTGCGAAATATGTACCACGGGCGAAGCCGGGGTGGACCGCTAGTTCAGAGATAAGTAATTAATATTTTTTCTATACAAGGTTTCCATGTCTGGGCCGTGAAGAAAGGGAAAAGTGGATAAAATTTGTCCAAAACAACCGCAGTGAAGAAACCTGGTTACCATCCGATAGAACTTGCGTCTGTTCATTGCATTTTCGCGATGAGGATAAATATACCACAAAAGCGGGAAGGCGTTTTCTAAAGAAGTCTGCTGTTCCTTGTATTGATGTTAGTAATCATAATAAAATTTTACGGATTTGTATAACAAATAAAATATTATTTTAGCCATCACTAACATTATGTTATATTTATTTTAGCCGAAGGTGTGCTACAATAGTACTGGAACAATGCAAGCAATTTCTGAGTCTGTTAGCGAGTCTGAATCTATTTTCGATACACCAAGAAAAATTGTTCTGAAAAGAAAAATACATGACATAACTCTGGCAAAAAAAAAGTTGACAAATAAAATGACATCGCATAATCTATGACTGTCTAGCCGTCATTCGCGCGCCCCGCGCTGCCGCGCTTGGCGCACAGATTTTGTTCGTGGTGTCTGCTCCATATTAATATTATCTCAATGGATGTAGGTAGACTTATTATTTTATTTATTTAAATATGACATAATTACAAATAAGGTAATCCTTAGGTAACTAGACTTTAAAGTATTTGAAAATTGAAAGTAAAACAAAGTTTCTATTTTATTCTTTTTCAGAATTCGTCTCAGTTTCCAGAGTCTATCATAACCTTATTATTGTTGTAATTGATTAAAAATAATACTTTTGGATTCGTTTTTTTCAGCTACTAGGTACTTAATGCTCAATGCTCTGAGCAACACTGATGTAGAGTTCTAGATATTCAGTGCTAATTATATCTTACCTACATAGTTATAATTACGCAGTGAATTATACAAGTGATAAAAAGCAAGATGTCTTTACAAGAAGTATTTACAATCGTAAATATAGGTACAATCTTTACTACTGTTTCTTGGTTATTATAACTCTGAAATGCTTATTAGAATAAATGAACGTCAAATATTCCAATATCGCAAAGATTCCCGGAATCTCGGATTCTTAATCTGATTGCAATCGATAAAATCAAAAATAGCGAGGCAACAATTAACGTGTATCAATAGAGTGCGCGTCAGGTCCAGCTGAAGAGATACTATCAACCTCGGAGCCATTATTCTACTGCTTCGAGAGACTAATGGACTATCAGGGCAATAATTCAGCATCGGCTCATTGTCCGCGAATCGCATTCCCGCACTATCTGTAATTCTATGACAAATTTATTAAAGCTAAACAACGCTGCGGTGATTATTTTCCAAGTAATAATTAAAATTTGATTCGCTCAGTATCTTCAGCTTGATACGCGTATCGTTACGGTCCTCGTAAAGTTATGATTAGCCGAGGTAAGTGTGAATGGGTATATCATAAACGCGTACTCAGTTATCATGCACGTTATAACATTTACCAAGATACTTTACTATAATAGTTAAATAAGACCATTTACGTATTATATTGAGTTAGAAAATTGAATGGTGATTCATTTGAATCGTAAATAGATTGCAAGTTGTTTTTGTCATCTGATTGATTACAAATGATTGAAAGACCTGTTTCGAGAGGTGCAAGGCCATTGAAAGTAATTAGCGAGGACCCAATAAGGTTTCCTCATCAAGGACATGGGCGGTCAGAAGCAATTAATTGATGCCGTGTCACCCTCACCATTAACCAAAAGCCTGTGGTTTTGCAAAACGGCTTCTGTACTGATACGGTTTCAAGTTTTTGTTGTTCTTATTAAATTCCATAGCAAGGCTAACTTCGTACTATCCCCTTGTGAGTTGTGACACGTTTTATGATGTACACTGTAAGGTTGTATGTAATTTAATAGGTACATGATTGCTTGTTTTGTTTCATTGAAGTTTATTTTTTTTATCAATTTTGAAGTGAAACTTCTTTAGGGCGATGAGATTAAAATTTCAAGGTCGCGTTATGGCAATACCGTCACGTGATTGAGTAAAGCGACGATTTTGGTATCTTTTAATCTTGTCAAAGAAACACTTCTATCGCGGGTGCTCGGCACACACCCCTTATTTATATTTTTTTAAATAAATCAAATATATCCACAATTTCTCAATCAAACTGGGCAATATTTATCTTTGCATTATTCATAATGCAAAGATAAATATGCAAATAATGCATAATGCAAAGTGTATTGCTTTTTTAATAAGTGCTTTCAAGCACTTATTAAAAAAGCAATACACTCATGCTGCTTATTCATAAATAACAATTAACACAATGTATTTTATAATTTTCGATTGAATCAAAAACTGCATTAAATAATTGTTCCAATAGTGCTACAGAACAACAGCATAGTTGAAAGCGTTACAATTCATATTACAATCAATCAATGAATACCATTCAACACGCATAATGTGAAATGGAAAGTGCAAGGTGACCGAAATGATATGAGAAATAGCAAAAACGAAGAACTAAGCGATACAAAGCCTCCGCACAATTAGCCTCACTGAGTAGGAAATTGGCATTTGTCATCATAACAGGCAAAAAACGATCACGAAGTTTATGCCGCGTGAAATTGGAGTTTTTTTATTGATCTCGAGTGACTGGTAGGTGATGGTACTAATTGTTGCATGTTAGAATGGGAAAGGATAAATATATAATGCAAAAACGCTGTTGCTTTTTGAATTTTATCATTGTTAACGTTAGTAGATAACTACACCTACGTATTTAGGTACTAATTTGCGTAGTATATAATTTTAATATCGGAATATGCTAATAATTTGAAGCATCATAGATAATAATTATTATTAAAAACAATAAAGAAACAGGACGTTAACTTTTAATATATCGTATTCTTCAAAAATTTAATGTTATTTGAAGTAGTAGGAATTGAACTTTCAACTAACGAAAGTATTGTGTTTTTATTGAACGTTATTGTGTTCGAGACTTATTTTTATTTATCTGTAGGTGTCAAGTTGCAAGAGGCAAGTGTTGCCAAAAATATTCTTCGAAAAGTCTTCCGTGTTTTCAAGGTCAGTGTTAGTCACAAAAAAACTGTAACAAGGAAAAATGACAACATTATTTGGAGATAATTGCGTTATAAAAAACATTGCATTTGAAAAATTCATACACATTAATTATTGTTTGTTTTTTTTATTTCTTCTCATTTTAATATGGTAAGCTTGTCTAAATAATAAAATCTAAATTATATTCGTGCATTATTTTTAATATTTTCAAACGTTTCTCTCGATCAGGCTCATCCGGGATGCGGTTTTCAGTTTTCGAGTCCTACATTACAAACAATCAAATGCCTCTTCTGCATGACATATCAATATAAAGTAGGTAACTATTTTTTAAAATAGCATCGCGGAGTCAATAAATATAGAAGTCTTACGAATAATAATTCAGTAGTAGATAAAAATGAATAATAAGTTAAACTACGTCTATACCCACTTATAATTGTCGCAATATTTATAAGATACTCATTCAGCTACACATTAGACTGCTTTAATAAAATTTAACTGTATCTTAAGAAAGGACATCAACTACCGACGTAGGCCAGTTTCTCGGGAACTCAATTAAGACCGGAATATTGCTATAATTTGCGTAAAATTAGAGCTTTTCCACTAAAGTAATTTGTGGTAAGAACAAATGAGAAATACGAGTACTTGCATCCTGCAACAATAAGTAATAAGGTCTATAATTGTAGACGATCACTTACTTCGAACTATATAACGGAATTTCTTTAAAATAAATTAAAATTGTAAATTGTAGAGCCGCAATTGAAACACAAGCCATGGTACGTTTGTCTTATTTCTTCTAATAATAAAAACGTATCCTTCAGTGTTAGCATATAACTGTTTTGGCAGCAGGACCTGATTTAAATGATGGCCACCGATGAGTTTTAGTGGGTATGACTTCGTGCGAGTCCCATATATTCCTTGCGTGGTAAAATTGACAAGGGGAATGCGTAAATGCATTGCCCAATGTTAAAAAAAGGTCCTAGATTTAGATCCCGCTAAGAAAACCGTGTAAAAGTCTCAATCTGACAGAGTACTTACAACATTAAAGTGACCTATCTTGTTATTTAAAACAATCAGTGAAACAGACGTACAAGGAGACACACGACTCAACTTTTGTTCGTATTTTATCAATTAGTGTGGTCTTTCTTATTGGAACAAAACATTACAGATTCATACGTCTCACTTGATCTAAAGACGTTATGACAGCGCAAAAAATATTCCGTTCAATAATAAAAGATAGCATTGCTGGCCCGCCCTGACCTTGTGGTCACTGCACAAAACTTAAAAACTCACTTCTTAGTAATATGACTCTGTATATTTATGTATTACACCAATAAAATACAGTTTTGTCAAGGAAATTTCGAAAGAGTCGACGGCAATTTCATCTTTTAACTGTACTTTATTACTTAATACTTTTGTGTGAAATGTTTTTTTATGATGATTTTTTTCGATTTCAGGAGCAACGATTATATAGCATTGTGTGATGAAGACGTCCCGATCCCATCTTACTGAAACACAAAAAAAATCTAAAATATTGAAACTTCATATAAGTTCAACAACACAAAAGGGTCTATTTTATTCACATTGTGAAAGAGCTTTGAATCTTTTTCATTCCGTTTTATTTAATTTTTTAGCGCATAACAAGGATTTAAAGGACTCTATAGTTGGTGCAAACTTCTCATTATGGTAGTATAATTTCTGTATCAAGTAATTGGGTCGAGGGCGCACCGTCCTTTTCTTAATCATAAATTGATTACACGATATGAGTCAACATAATAACATAATTATTACTGATTAAACGTTTGCTTTGATACCGTACCTGTTTTTTATTTCTTAATAATTGATTACTTGTATATGTACGTACAGAGTTGGCTATTATTTTGCGATCGCTATAAAATTGTGCATAGGTTAATGAACAAATGTATTGTGATTTGTATTAACAACGTGGCATTAAAATTATTTCTTGGAAAGTCATGTTTCTTGTTTATAATATTAATCTTTACAGGTAAATTTTCCGAGCCTTCTATGACGCTGTTTACAAGCTTTCCCACTTAGAGAGAAAAACGCTTTTCAGCAACTTTGCTAGTCATTTTTTTACAAAATAGACCTTTAACAACATATAACATCTAAATGTACTCACTACATTTGAAAAAGAACATCAAGTCAGTTAAAAAAAAACATTTTCTTTAAAAGTGTGAAATCATGACCGCATGCAATAAAAATTACAGTAACCAGGTGAAAACGGTCACCATAAACCATGTTATACAATTATTGTGAAAAAATGAGATCCACGAGTCTCATGATTTATAATTGCGAGAAATCGGGCCTATTTAAATTTATGTAACTCGTCAATGGGCGACCTGATTTAGTTTGTTTCGAATTTAGTTCAACCGATGCACGTAGCGCCACGCACGACTGAGCAAAACCTTGGCGACGGCTCCCGGACGGGGTTCTGATGTGACTTGCACAATTCCGAATGATAAAATTAAGTCATAAATTCTAGCAAATTATGCAAAAAGTTCACAATCGAATTGGATATAATTATGCTTGAAAGACGTTGCGTGAATGGAAGGTTAGATAGATGACAAGAATACTTTTAGGTCGTTGTAAGGGTCGTGTTGTGATTGTTCCATTTTATTATCGATTGATTTCAATTACTGAATCAATTTAATAACTATTCAATTTAGATTACTAATGAGATATGCACAGTACAGTTGATACATACTGTTTTTCTTTATTGTATAAACAAACTTTTCGTCCGCGGCTTTACTCACATGCATTGCACGTTGTCGCGTAACAGCCGTTCATATTTCCATTCCCTATTAAAATAGACAAATAAACTTGTCTTTTCAACATTCCAAATCGATCAATATCGATCGATGGAAGTAAATATATACTTTACTTCCATCGATCGATAACAAAATTGTAGCTACATTTAAATTAAATAGTAATTGACAAGCGTTTAATTATTACAAGATTAAAAAAAGAGAGAAAAAAATAATTCAAAAACCATAATAATGAATGCAAATAAATTTCGTTCAACAGGCAGTCATGTTTAAAACTTGATATTAACTCATGCGGCCTGATACTGTATAATGTCGATAAAATTTGCTTACCGCAATGCTACTTAATCAGACAATTTTATTACTCCGTTAAACCAATAAACCTATTTGTTTGCATATAGGTACAGATTCACAAAATCGAGCGTACTTGACAGAAATGGACCTCTAAATCATTTTATTATTTTCTTTGTTGCAATGTAAATGCAAAATTCACTCTTATTGCACTTATAATAGAGTTCACATTGCTGGTGTACTCGGGAGTATTTGTCTTGGGTGGTATATCACGGAAATATGTAAGTAATTTTGCAAAAGAGTCGTCTCCCGCTCTGATGGATAGACCATAAATCATGAAGACTGGACCTATAAATATTTCACTTTTTCATTAAAACAGATATGTTGCTTTATTTTTTGTAATTTGGGATACGCAATAATCATAAAAGAGATAAAATTGGAAGAAAGATTGACTTGTAATATCAATAATATTAAGTGCACCAAGACCTTATTATTTATAATGAGCAGCTGTAGAATATTTCGTTTTCGCGTTAATTGGTTGAACTGAACATGACGTTGTAAGATCTTGTTATATTTAATCGTTAAAATGTAAACAAACACAATTTATACGAAAAATTTCAACACAATGATCACGTAATCATTATTTTCTGATGAATACTTTATTAGCTCAAAAATATGTAGGTACATTCGGCTGTGCAACAAAATAAGTACAAGAAGAACACAACGTTGATACGTAAACAATTAATTAAGCTAACACGACTCCACATAAAACTGTAAGAACTTTAACATCCAGAGAGCACAGCTCTTATCAAAGACAATTCTACAATAGTCGTTAGTCTATGCGCGCGTGTACGATTGGGAGTCACGAATGTGCACCCCTTTCTGACCTCGCCGACAAATCGAGATGAATTGCCTATATTCTTTTCTCCAACTTCGACATGCCTCTAATGTGACGGGAACTACATTACCACATTTCAAGAGACTATTATGATTAGCCAACACACGGCGCTCATGAGCTTACCTATATCTGTCATAGTTTGAGATACTATTTGAACTTTAATGCAAACATTGCGCTAGCATTTCTTTGAATAAATCTATTCTAATAGTATCTGATTTTTATTTGTAATTGTTAAGTTTATAAAACAAAACAGCAATAGGCAATTAATAAAAACATTGATTTAAAGAAGAGCATTTATTCAAAGCTTTTGTATGTTCTATTATTATGTATCTATTATTTTGTACCTATCCCTACTTAACTTTAAAATAAACGATACCGTAACTGCTAAAAAAGCGATAGTAACACTTATTAATTTATATTTATTGTCAAACGTCTATATTTAAAATTCGAATATGAATAATTTAAATAGTCCCGTTTAATACAAGTACCTACATTTGTCTTTATACAATGTGGTATGCAGATCCCGTTGCACGTATTTACTGAAAATAAATATTAATTTGTCAAGTTAATTCGTTATTAAATAAAAATCTGTCGATTCCTCTCGCTTATCGCAAGCATCACTGGTCGTTTTAAAGTCAATTCACGCACGTCACATATAATCCCTTTGCGTTCTGATTTTAATATCTTGCGGGGGATTAAACTGAGTCTTCGTACAAGTGTGTTTTGAGGTGATATCAATCAATATCAAAGCGGATTTTATAATCCGCCAACCGGTGATGGAAAGACCTTAATTGGTAATGTCATCAATTTCTCTTATAATAATGACTATTGAAGTATTTATGATATGCGCGGATTGGCGTTTAATTAACGGACGGTTTATATCCGCGCCTGTGGTAAATATTAGTATACAAAGTTTATTTTGATAAATTTTCCTCTCCTGAAATATCGAAGTACGTGTTTTCAGATAGCACGTTTAAAGTGATAATAAAATGAAAATGGTTACATTAGAAAAATGTTATCTACATTTTAATCTATTTGAAATATAGTACCTAATGTAGTAATACCTCATCTAAAAGTGTTTCAAGACGATCTTTATTTAAAAATTACAATATTAAGAGAATGTGTGTATTTAACATGACAGCTCAAATCGAGGTGCTTGCAGTAATTTATCTTTGTACCTGTATGAAAAGAACATCAGTGGGTGATTGAAGTTTATGTCATGCACCATGAAGAATAATTATTTTGTCAAAATTTCTTATTGCTTTATGAAGGAAGTCATAATATTTTACGTTGTGTTTTGTTTATATTTAAGTAATTGTTCTTGTTAACACATTATTCTTGTTATATCACTTGTAAAGACGATATTTGTTTTTAAATAATGATTTCCTACTGAATATGTAACTTTTATGTTTTGCATTTGCATAAAAGGTAAGTAACAAACCAATGAATCGAATAATTTATTCTTCTGAATTATTTCTTTATGAAATATCAGAATTGCAAATTTAAGCATTTAGATGTTGGTGGCAATATGAGAGAAGACCAGGCTTCTAGCAATACGTAAATTAGAAAAGAGTTCTCAAGACTTTAGACCATAAAGGTAACATAAAACGGTAGCGATGTTTTACAAACAGTAAATTGGTTAAAATTCCGCGAATCGCTCGCATCACAGCCTCGCTACCGCTGTGGGAAGACATTAAAAACTTTTATTTGCTCGAATTACAATTCTCTGACAGTTCGTTTCTTTGTACTTTAAATCATTAAAAATATAATTAAAGCATAAAAAAGCACTTAAAATAAGTATTTCCAGTGAACTTACATACAGTTATCAGTTGACAATCGTGGATAAGTGAATAACAATCTATAATAAGTGTATATGAGTGTCTAAGAAAAACAGCTGACCGTCAGCTGTTCGTGAAATACATCTTCAATTTTAGTAATCACAAAAGGATTATTATTACCATATACGCAAGTATTCTTGACTTTCCATTGATAAGTGTTTATCTTACAAATAAAAAAAAAAAAAAAACTATAATAATAGCAATATTATCGAGAAAAAAATTGCAAATTCATTGCCTCGCTGTACCACTCAAAATACTGCCATCTATTAGTCATCTGCAAGAAGCTACAGCCAATCTAATAACTCCTACAACTAATTAAACTCTAAAATCATGAGTAACAAATGTGGCAAATGTGGTAAATTTGCGTCCACAGACGACGCTAGGTGCACAAGATGCAAGGATCTATATCACAAAACCTGTGTAAGTCCTAAATCACGAATTGGCCCAAGTTGGTTGTGTAAAGTATGTAAAAACAAACCTGAAAAAGTAAACAAGCCGATGAACGATAACAGCCCGGGTGATGTCTATGAGGATGCAGGTTCCTTTCAGCCGGGGCAATCCAATTTGGCGGACGAGATAAAATTATTACGCACAGAACTTTCGGGTTTTCGAAACGAGATGTCCAAGTTGGCAAATATTGTCTCAGAATTTACTAGTAGACTTGATATTATCGAGGATAAAGTTTCAAAATTGGAGTCACAAAATAAGCAAATAGAGGAACTAAATAGTAATATCAACCTACTACAAAAACGCTTGAATGAATCCGAGCAGCGAAATCTTATTAACGATCTGGAGATTACGGGTTTGCCCGAAAGTAATGGCGAAAATCCTACACACATAATTATTTCGCTAGCTAAAAAAATAGGCATCTGTTTAGAAGAAAGAGATATAGTGAGCGCGGAGAGAAGCGGATCTACGCGTGTACCACAGCATGAATCCCAAGACCGTGTGCGTGCGCGCGCGATTGTCGTACGTTTTACGCGGAGGCACCTGCGCGACGAGATGTTACGTGCTGCGCGCGTGCGGCGGACGACTGACACCGCAGGTACTGGCATCGCCGGCGCGCCCCACCGATTCTATATCAATGAACGCCTAACGAGTATAAATCGTAGGTTATTTTACTTAGCGCGTCAAGAGGGTAGTGCGAAAAAATGGAGATATGTATGGACCCGTGGAGGGTATATATACGCTAGAAAAGAACCTCAATCTAGGGCTTACCGTATTCATTCAGTCGATGATCTGAAAACGGTTTTTGGTTCCGAATCTGTTTGTTAAATGTATTTGCTAAAAAGACGTTTATAAATTTGATAATCGCATGCTTTCTGGAACGGTCAATTATTAATCTGTTAAAAATATTATTGTCTTATTTCATATTTATCATTTATACGTATAAAATTAAAAGAAACATATATTGTTTGTATCAAGTAATCTTTGAGCCATTTTTAAATAATGTATCTAAACAATTTAGTGTTGATGTTGTTTGTTGTACCTTAATAAGGAATATATTGTTTGACTTATATCTAATATGTAAAACAAGTAAAATAACGGAATTTATATGCGTGAATGGTGGTGTTTGTGATATATTAATATGCTATCTACTGACACTTTTACTTTATTATACTAAATCTAATAAATATACTTTATTACAAATTCAAAAGACACAATATTATCTATCCACATTATATATACACGTAACAAAAACCAAAAATATTATAAACAGTACTTTTTATTATTATTATCTATTATTCAATGTATCAGCTAAAATGCTTCAAACATATATTTTAAAGATCCTTCCTACATACAATATCGCATACAGTTATAAGGTATCAACGGTTCATATTATAATTAATATTTATCATTATCATCTTTGGTAACGTTAACAAGCTAAAAATTGGTTTTCTAAACCCTGGATCGCTGGGAAATAAACATGACGAGTTTCTAGTTGCAATCATGCGCCATTCTGTAGATATAATGGCCATAAATGAGACCTGGCTCCGCGCTGGCGAAGAGGGCCGTGCGCCAGCGGTGCCGGGCTACCGCCTGCGCCACCGCCCACGCCCGCCTAATGTCCGCTCACGAGGAGGCGGAGTAGGGTTTTATGTCCGAGACGGTTTGACGATTCATGTTTTAAAACATCCTGAGGTAAACATGGTTGAACAGATGTGGCTCAAATTAACTTCTCGGGGTAAAAAAATCGTTATTGGAACCGCATACAGACCACCATGGTTAGATATGGATACCTTCTTCACTGCCCTTACAGAATCGATCAGCTCTTTTGCATGGAGTGATTGTATGTTATTAGTAGGGGATTTTAACATTAATGTACTAAATGAAAAAAATACTAGTTTTATAAAATTAAACAATTTTTTAGTAACTACCAATTTGAAACAACATGTGACTAAGCCTACACATTTTACAAGCGAAAACGAGACCCTGTTAGATTTAATCTGTTCAGACTGTTCAGTGTCACGGGTGGAAGTAGATTATATAAAGGACTTGAGCAATCATGCACTTGTAAGTTGTGTTTTAAATATCATAAAGGAAAAACCTAAACCCAAATGGATATCGAGGCGCTCCCTCAAAAATATTAATTTAAATGACTTCAATCAATCTTTAATCTCTTTTGACTGGGACGCGATACTCTTAATGGAAAATGTGGACGAAGCTTTAAATACCCTCACCGCCAATGTTCTAGCTTTGTACGATTTCCATGCCCCAAAAAAAACATTTAAAATTAAGACAGAACAATATCCATGGATAACGCACAATATTAAATTAATAATGAAGGATAGGGACGATGCACAAACTCGGGCGAGATTAACTAAACACGTATCACACATACGTTATTACAACGAGC
Source organism: Colias nastes (assembly GCA_907164665.1). NCBI lineage: Eukaryota > Metazoa > Arthropoda > Insecta > Lepidoptera > Pieridae > Colias > Colias nastes. The sequence goes on along the minus strand of CAJQZM010037683.1, from coordinate 26,229 downwards.
TCAGAAACTACGTCAAAGGAGCTCTCAACCGAGAAAAAAAAGCTTACTTTGATAGTTATATTAATGCTAACACAAACAACCCTAAGGTCCTCTGGAAACATTTAAAAAAACATATACGGATAAATCCGCAAAGAGAATCGCTCTTACCGCCCCATTTGCGTGATCCTGATAGCATTAATATGCACTTCCTTAACACTCCGGGTCCTAGACACTCACCACCAACATACATATCATACTTCGAATCGCATCGATATGATAATGATGCAGCCTTTACTTTGAAGCCAGTTACTGATGAAGACGTATGGAAAGCCATTCGAGAATTATCATCGCAAGCTATAGGCAGTGATGATATCTCGCTTGACATGCTAAAATTAACTACACCATCAACCTTAAAAATAATAACACACATCATTAACATCTCAATTTCCTCGAACACTTTCCCTACGTTATGGCGGAACGCACTAGTACAGCCGATTCCGAAAAAAGATCATCCTGATACATATAAAGATTTAAGGCCAATCAGCATTTTACCGTGTATGTCAAAAATACTGGAAAAAATTGTTCACAGACAAGTCGTAGAATACCTGGAGACTAATCGAATCTTACCAGACCTACAGTCGGGTTTTAGACGACAACGCGGTACTGCTACAGCACTAACGGATGTAGTAGATAACATAATTAGAGCACAGGATAGAGGTATGAGCACAATTCTTGTATATCTCGATTATTCACGCGCCTTCGATACCCTGAACATACCTTTATTACTTGCTAAACTATCTTATTATGGATTCACACAAAATGCTGTGTCATGGTTCGACAGTTATCTTAACAATCGAACTCAAACTGTTATGATCAAGGGAGAAAACGGTGCGGGGATATTTTCACAGTGTAGGTCTGTCGAACGAGGTGTTCCCCAGGGTTCAATTTTAGGTCCTTTATTATTTATCTTATACACTGCAGACATTATTAATAATATTCAATTTTGTAAATTTCATTCCTACGCTGATGATATACAATTATATCTCTCTTTCAAGCCCGATGATACACACGACTGCTTAGTTAAACTTAATGGTGATCTAAATCGAATTTCTACCTGGTCAGCAAATAATACCTTAGTGCTCAACGCTGACAAAACAAAATTTATGATTTTAGGTACACCAAAACAAGTAAAAAGTATAGAGCAGCAAAACCCTGTAATAAACATCCAAGGTACTGTCATAGAGCGTGTACGTGAAGCTCGTAATCTAGGAGTCATATTCGACGAACAGCTTAGATTCGAAAAATACATTAATTCAATAATAGCAAACTGCTTTTACCGTCTGAAAGTTTTGTACAACATAAGGTCACATTTGAACACAGATCTGCGTATAAAGCTTTGCGAATCACTCATACTAGCAAAATTTAACTATGCCGATGTGATGTATGGCCCTAGATTGCTGGCACGCACAAAAAATTCAATACAGCGAATACAAAATGCCTGCGCTCGATTTTGTTGGGACATACCAGCTCGGACCCACATAACACCTGTCCTTAAGTCCCACAAAATCTTAAACATGGAGAGTAGGCGGCGACTGCACCTCGCTTCCCTACTTTTTAACGTGATCCTGACCAAAGCTCCCGCCTACCTCTACAACAAACTCAAGTGGATGGATGACGGCAATCGGTTATATGAAACACGGGCGTCTATGTATAAGCTCTCAGTTCCCAGAAATTACACAGCGGCATTCAGGGGAAGCTTCACATACAGCGCTACTAGGTGCTGGAATAATTTGCCTCCACCAATAAGAAATTGTAAAACACTACAGAATTTTAAATATAAGTACAAAAAAGTTGTTCTTGCACAATTTCTTAACCAGCCCTAATAGCGCTAAATGTATACGCTCATATCATTATGTATATTTATATGTGTATGTACATTTCATTTTTATATTTAGACATAATATAATATATTGTTTCTTTTTTATTTTAATTATAACTATCTTACTTATCTTTTATTCACCTATCTCAAAATTATAATAAGCGTTTATGCTATTTATTTTACCACCCAAAAAAAAACCGTTCTGGTGCTCCAAGCGTAGCAAGTCGAGGGGACTACTGAAAACCGGCGCCTCTCCACTAATACGGAGAGGCAAATGCTGAGTAGTCCACCTTATCACAAATACTGACCAAATACTAGAATATATCTGATGTAATATTTATTTTTTATTCTCTATTGTTCTTAAAATGTATTAGTTGTAAGCTAAAATGTTGTATTTGTGATTAAATGTATTTTCATTTCATTTCATTTCATAATTATTAACTTGGGAGGCCTTAATTAATTATTGCGTGCCAAGGATTTTACTTCGCTCACAAATTTTTAACTTTAAACAAAATGACCTCTCGCGAATCTGTGCGAATTATATGAACCGATAAATTGACGCACAAAAATATCTTCGTCGGACCTTGGTAGGCTTTTCGTCCGCGTGGCGATTGACTTATTTCATTCGCTTATATGTATAATGTGGCCCGATTTCATTTCCGACGTGGTTATTAGAGTCGTTGCACTTGTTTCTCGCGAGGAGAAAAGAATAATTGACGTTTAATTTTCATAAAATTTCGGCCGTTTTACGTAATAATGCGTAGAGCTGGAGCTTTATGTGGTGCGACGTAACGTTACATTAAAATCTGTTAGTTCATGCATCATTGCACGTAATGCTTTGACGTAATTAATTATGAGAGATGTTTTTTGTCCGATAAGATGAAGTATTTTGTGGGAGTTATATGTCGTAAGGTGTCACTTTGATTTAAGATTCAAGGGCGTTGAGTGGTCAAAGTAACTAGTTTTTGTAGCATTCATTTTTGAACCTCATCAATGTTCCGAACATAAATCGAGAACACACCCGATATTGCAATTAAAAATAAATAAATGGTTTAATACGGCTGTTGATTTCCTTGTATTTGATGCGGTAATTTTTATACATTAAGTGCTTGACTCAGATTCTATTATGTACAAGGCTGTGTTTAAAGGAAATAAAAACGTTAAATTTTATATGTGTATGGATTGTTAGCGAATATTATGGATGTAGCAGATCAGATAAACAAGGCTAAAGGCATTAATTTATATGCCTTTAGCCTATAGGTATACAACACACAATTGCAATCTAACAATTACTATTATAAAATAATCGATTATCTACTTACTAAGAGCCAATGTATATGCTTTAGGCTTAAATAGTACTCATATATAATCACATCAAACTCTCTATTTCTTTTGAAGGAAAGAAAAACAAAACAAAGTAAAATATCTGTTTTAGATTTATTAATTTCAACATCGGATGACGATACACTGTATAGAATTATATTGAAACAAGAAGCAATGCTTTAAACATTGTATCTGAGTACGGATTAAGTGATTATTATGCTCGAATGTATCTGAAATTACCGCAGAAAATTGATAAGAATTCTCTTTGTTACACGCTCGGTCATACATTAAACCGCTTTAAAAGAAGGGCGATGTTGCAAAACCTCGGAGAAAGGTAGCCTCATATTAAAGGCGATCGAACGAACTTATTTAAAGTTGCAATAAAAGGAATTTCTTAATGATGCTGACGCCGATATTAATATTGGACGAAGTCGTCCAGCTGGATTTTCGCTTAAATGTAGTTATAAATTACGTTTTTGGTGGTTGTGAGATGGGCGCTCGTGCGCCCGCGCCGTGTGTGCCCATACATGCTGCTGATTATTGCCGCTAGCATTTAATATAACGCGCCCTTTACATAATTTAATAAGTACCAAAAAGTGTTAATATATTTTGCAGGTTTTTCGCTGTTAAAGAACCATAAGTAATTTTAGCGGAACGATTTCGGTATGATAAATATGGTATAATGATTTAAGGTTACTAAGAAATATTATATGCACTTGGATCGTTTACACTATAGGTGTTTTATATATCTAAGCAGTTTATATGAACGTGTTAAGATTTTTTTTATAAAATTAAAACTATATAGTATATAAATTATTGGAAATACTTTTATGCACTCGTAAAATACTGGAAATAGGACGATTACAATATTATTTCGATTGAAATGTAATAGACGAATAAGTGTTAAAATTAGTCTATTTGTAAAGTACCTTGACAGAAATATGCATCAGTACTTATTTTACTTCAACAGTGCCTACATATTGAGATACGAGTGACTCCGAAAGACACAACGAGTACCTATTGAGTTCTCGCGATTCCATAAAATTGATACGCGATACGAAATCCTATAATTTGCCATACTGCTTAAGCAATTTGCGTACATAATCATTTTAATTCTGGGAAAATGATACGTTTTTTGCTCGAAAATTGTGCACTCGATGTCGAATCTCGGAAGTAAGAACAAACATATTGATAATTTCGGCAAATTGACGGAATTATATTTGCCAAGATTAAGCCATAACCATATTGGTAATTGACAGTAAATAAAATTATTCGGGTAATTGTCATTTATTAATTCCAATGAGCTTTTGTCAGTTTCGGAATTTCACTTGTGCATGAAATTGTCGAATCACGCGCTTCTCGTTCGGTATTCTTCCTTGGTAATTGTTTAATAATTCGTCATAAAATTTAATTGGATTGTTAGTTTTGTAAACATATATTTTGAGTAAGTATCTGACATTTCTTATATTTTCTTTTATTGAATTCGCGGAATAGTTTCAATGTTAACAAATATGTTCGTACAAAATGTGTGTGCAAGTGCATAAAAATGTATTTGAACTAGTCATACTTACAAAATTTAATTTTCAAATTCGAATGCAAAACTTGAATTAAAAATTCATACCTATCCAATTTTAATATTTTAAAATTCAACTTCCTAATATTCATACCAAATGTAGTGTAAAGAAAAAAATGCATTACATATATTAGTCTAATAGTGGGTTGGTAAAAAGGAAGTGAGGCTGACCTTCTACGCGTATTACCAATACAGATCGATTTTATGCGAGTAGGTATCTGTTTCCTGTCATTATTGTATCACTTGTAACGGCAGAACCGCTCATTTCTGCTGCATAGCGCATACATACAAACTTTATACTATGCAAGGACTGTACTATTATCTTATTAAAGGTGCACTATGATGAGATTTTATTATACTGCGAATTGCGATTTAGGTTAGGTTGGAATGTGCGTTTGAATAAAAATATTTTATGGGTATGTTTTTTTTTTCTTTTAAAATCTTAGCCAAAAAATCCAACATAACCTCCCGACAAAGCTACACGTTTTTCGGTAGTTAGGCTTTTATTTGTAAATCCTATCATTTATTGAAAGTCGTAAATTAATATTTATTTATATTATATAATTTTATATTTATTTAAATGTGGATAACAATGCAATACTTTAAAATAAATTACCATTTTTACATTAAGTATTTTAAGATACATAAAATATTAGCATATTTTATGTATCTTAAATCTTAAATGTACAACAAGGCTCTACCTTTCGAATCTTAAATATTTATTTATAAAAAATCTAATATATCTGTAAATAGCGATCGAACTGTGCCAAACATTTAGTGATTTATGGCGTTATTTGAATATAAATTGATATAATATACGTATAATAATTCGACACGGCAATAAATTATCCCAACGATCATCACACCTCCTCAGCACGTGCTAATTTTATATGATTATTATACGAGCTGCTATAATAAAATTAATTTTTAATCTCTCCTTAATACAGAAGGATAAAATGCTGCATTAATTTGAAACACAGTTCGATTTTAATTTATTCTAGCGAAGTTGTCACGTATCAAAGCCGTTGCGTAACTCGTGTACTCTCACAGTGCATATTAATATTGAATTGACTTTCATAACAACTATTTATTGATTGGGATTGTGTTGTACATTAATTAGAAATTGTTCGGAGCGATGATCGAGATAAGCGTCATATTGTTTATTGTGTTGCACATTAGCCGACATCGGTAGCATGAACCGGCACACCCAGGTCATTACAAGACACCATTCAGCGGTTAAATGCGTTTTGTGTAACAATAGACCGGGTGAAATAGCCGAAGGGTACTAGAATAGGCTTCGTTCATTTTGCAATATTGAGTGGCGGCGGTAATTAGACCCGCGTCCGGACTGTTACAGCATCCTGATTCTAACTCATACTTCATTCATGAGGCGTGCTCAAATGTTGTATGTGGCAATATCGACGTTTCGAATACGGACCCTGCGTCACTGGCCAGAGAGCACTCATTGTAGCACTGCGAAACCACAGTTTTCGAGATAGAATTCGATAAAGGTGACTATTGAAGATATGAAAGAAAGGGCAATACTTATGTAGAGCATAGGGGAAAAGCGATTCTATTTCAGTCAGAATACGAGTGGCATTTCTTGGGCAGCGGAATTCAATAAAGTCGTTTATTTGCGTGGTAGGAATCGATATGGTCCCTTAGAAACTGGACGAGTTTCGCAAGGAACCGCCACGCTATCGCATCGAATTGATATCGTCTAATTATAAGGTATGGTTGTAGCGGACGCGTGTGCACAATGGATAGCTCGCGCTTTCGGCCTTTTCAACTGCGTTGGACACAATTTACTCGTGATTCTTTGTCCGAAACTATTTAACCTATAAACCCCTCCTTATTTATTATCTTTGAAAGTTAAATAAATTGATTTATTTTGCTTTATTGTAAATGATACGCAAAAGCGTTGATGTATTAAATTGTAGGCATATCAAATTATTATTCTTAGTATTGTATTTTTGAGTATATATTTTGAAAATATTAAAACTTATAGTACCTACCTACGCTTATAATTAATGCAATAATATGTAATTATAAGCATCAGCAATTTAATGTAAAGTACATTGAATGTGTAGTGGCATAAAGCGACTTTGAGTATCCTTGCATAATGCGACGCAAAATTTTTCGACACTGTCTCGCCCGAGGTCATATGATCGACATAATCTAAAAAGAGCGGCCTTATAAATCAAGATAAAATATATTAAATCATAGTGGATATATTCGGCCGTCATATTATCTTGCGGTGGTCATGTCAAAATCTCTGAAATACTCCAACACGTTTCCAATCTGCTCTGCTTCTAAATACGGACAAATTAATTTCGTTTCGTACGGTTGGAGGTTGTCGGTGCGAGGTCACCCCTCTCTCTCGATCCTCACCATCGACTATAATAAAAAACTTCTTTTATTACCGCGCGTTGCGAGAGGACACGCTGAATTATGAATACTTATTCAGCTGTTTGGTAAACGTCACTTTTATATCAGCTACAATCAAAATTTTGGGGCATTTACGTGAACCCACCGAGTTACGAGTCGACGGAGCGAGATTGCGGATTAAGTTCCAACGGCCCATTTTTTATATCTTAACGAGTTGATATATTTTATTCAGAGTCGCTCTGATGATGTTAATACGTGTGACGGAGATGTCAGAGCGGCTGGGGCGACAGTAACGAAGCGCGGACGCCGTTTAAGGACATTGCATTATGTTCTGCCTTTTGACATCATTAAAGCAAGGAGTAAACGCATAATCCTCCATGTTACGGAAGCTGACGTGAAACGTGATAAGTTATATATTGACCAAATAAGCCGTACTTTATTTCTCATGGGACGTGACCGTCGTCCGTAGCAATTAAAGAAAGGGGCTAATTGAACAAATTCTGCTCGACATTTTATGTGTATAAATCACTGAAGTACTTTACTTTTTATTTTTTACGTGGGATAATTTACTTAAAAGGTTTAATATATGAGTAAAGTTTTTCAAACATTATAATTACAGATAAATACGTGTTTGCATTATGATTTGGTAAAATAAGTCTACCTACTTGTTTTTAATTTGAGTAATTATTGTATTGCACTACGGTTAATTGCTTTTGCCCAAATGTAAATGAAAAAATGTATACCTTCGATCTCATTTGCTAGTGCAAAGCAATAAATAATTTATGTTTTTGATTTATGTTTCACAATAAATATGTAACTGTTATTTTAAGATTAAATATCTAAAACAGTATTCGGTATATAAACACAATAGCGAATAGACTTATAAAATTATTATATGAGCATAAACATAGATGCATCTTAATTGTTTTATAAAATTTATCGTCTATTACGGCACGGTAAGTTGAGAGCTTTTGCTTGTAACATTTAAATCCAAGATTGATGGGATGAAACTACCGTTCTAGGAATAATGGTGTCGATGATAACAAGACGATGATCAGTCCATTATAAATTTACATAGTAATCATGATAGAACGATTACAATAATTACATCTATAAAAAGTTTCTTTGGAAAATGTATGGAGCAATTTGTGATGTGGAAAACAAAGCGGAGCTTTCTACGAGATGATAGTTAGATGGAGTTAGGTTTGAATTGGTTGCGAGGCCTATTTATAAGGTACTAGGAAGCTTTCGAAGAGAAAAAATATGATTGATCCAATATTTACGAGAAAAAAATGCAAAAAATATGATAGTGTTTATACGGAATTATGACTTGTGTGTGGTGTTACGGAATTATGTGTGAATTATTATACGGAATACAAAAACATAATATTGTGTTTTTCAGGACAGTTCATCCATTGTATTTGTATTCTAAATACCAGAATTAGACTTATAATTTTTTTATGCCATGTTATTAGCCATGCTTATAAGATATGCATTATAACTTTTTTGTTGCTTTTCTTTCAGGGCTAATTATGCTAACAAGAAAAGTGTGAAAGACTGGTTCATGGTATTTGTATTAAAATGTAAATTAGTGATTAAATTTACTGACAAGTAGATTTAATGCTGCACGATTTACCTGATTTAATCTTAGCCATCACGAGCTTATTAAAATAGCGATGCGTAAAAGTTTAATGATAAATCTATATACACATAAATAAATTCTACATAAAATTTAAATATATCCTTACCATAATTTTGTATTTATTAATAAACATTTAAATATTTTGAATGTATAAATTGTATGCATGTCTTGAAATAACATAATTTAACAATATAATTAAAAGAGCTGTATATGTAATTCATTTAAACGCAGTAAAAGTAAGAGTAATAGGTATGTAAAAATCAAGTAAAGTGTAAAACTCATCAAGTTTTCCATACATCAGAAATCATTTATCCGTGCTTCGCATTCATCACTGCTTAGTAATTGATATTGGCTCTCGTATATTGTTTAGAAAAAAAAAAAAACATTATTTTGTTGTCGGTACAATAATTGCAGTAGAAAAATGAGCGTGGCTCACTGTTTTGACGGCACCTCGGTTGCGTAGTGCCCGCGGCCCCATTTGATGATATGATTATACCTAATTGAATGTTGACGTACGAATATATAAAGGTATATAATACATAGGTGATGGGGTCACACGTAATTATACAGAAGCGTAACATAAGTGCTAACATTATAATTTGATATTGAATGTATTCATGGCCAATTTTTCAGTTATGTCATGTCATTCTGAGAATCAGATCAATCATTTTTAATCGTCATATTTTGGTCTGAGAACCATTAGTTTTGTTGATTCAAAGGAAAATTAAATATTAATAGGCTATATGACCAGTATGATATTATAAATGAGCTTAAATAGATCTATGATACCATAATGTTATTTATATAAGATTCGTATTCCCAATTCAAAAGTTACATTTAAACAAACATGATTGAATCGGAAGAATCCTATCCTTTTTGCTTTTACTAATGGCTCTGAGGTATCATTGCACTGCGCCATTCAATCTCTGTACCTCATTTCATATGCGTAGAGGGCATAAGTGAACGTCGTTGGTATTCAATAGCATACTTAATAGTGATAGAAATAGGGAAGATGTTCGTTTAAAGCGATGGAATACATATAACGCGATGGTTTGAGGAGAGAACGCGTGCCTAGCTCGTGCCAATTTGTGAATAGCGCCGGACGCTTCGGGCAGCTTTCTTTCCTCCATTGCTAAACTTGTTACTTGGATATCACTGTGTTAGAATAGGGTTTTGAATATCGTATAACATGGTTTATCGATATCGATTTTTATGATACAAAATGGTGCATTTTTACATAAGTGCTACCTATATTTGAATTTTAGCAAAGGACTTGTAATAAAATGACTGAAGGCTTATTAATAAGTTAATATCGCAAAATTATTATTTATATTTTTTGTGTGAAAATATGCTGCTAGATAATGTTGGCGAAGTCTTAAAACAGATTGATAAAGTTTTCATTACACTACATTTCGATCATTCTTAAACATTGTAAAACAATTTATATTCATTGCCATATTGGTACTAAAAATTCTCGCTACGGTTACAAAATAATGGCACAATAACTTACGTTCAATTGCGGCTATGATTTATGTTTCCGTCAAATATCGCTATCGATAATTTGGGGTATCAGTGGCAGCACTACAGCCTCCTCACGCGATGGCCTCGCGGCGGCCGCTCGTATCTGCCTACTAGCTGTAGCTCATTAGGATGATTGATGCTGTTTGGCTGCATAAATATGCGCCTACCGACCGTACAGCATCGCGCTAGTCACGAGTCAGCGTGTAATGAAACTGATTATCTCGCAGCCCTATGCGCTGATCTTCGTACGTGTGCTGGTCTAGTTCAAGTGTGGATTTCAATATTGGTGAATGTGGGTTCATGGAGTACAGTTTCAAATTGTAGGTGCAGTTGTATGGAGTTCTGTTAGGATGTATTGTTTGCAATTATGGATGGTTACATTGTTTCTATGAAATATTGATATAGAAAAAGGCGTACATTTATTGTACGTCTTCTAGATATTCTGATAAGCATTTTATGTTCTGATCCCATTTCTGATGAAGGCATGCCTTCTGATTTTGATATTTATATTTAAAAATCCAGCCCATATCAAATTCTAGTCGAATACACCATGTTTTGATAGAGTCATACTTACATACTTCCGTTCTCACAAACTTTCACGTAAACAATAATAGTAAGATATGAACATCCTTACGCGAGGTATATTAATTTCCTCCTTACGAACATGACCAAATACTTTCTGCAGCGTGCTTGCCTTTACGATACATAACATAATTACAATGTTGTTACTACAAGTTTGCAAAATATTATATACATTTTGACACCCAACATATTTTTTTTTTTAATATAAATATTTTCATAATTAAATATGATATTAACACATAATACATTATACAATACGAGCTTTCGTGACTTATATTAATTTCAAGAATGGAGTTAATCAACAACACTGTCGAGGTCTTAAAACCGCAAGCTTAAATAAGCAGATCTCGTGTAGAGTAAATGTTTAAGTAAAAAAGCTGTCCAAGATTTATGTTAACAATTACCACAGATTGTCGTGGATGATAACAATTAAATAAAGACGTGCGTACATCGCGTGACCCCGTAGGCGTTACCTTTACTACTGTTGATTTACATATAGATTTATTACACATCTTTCAAGACTTTATTTTGCTTGTTGATGATAAATATTTTGCATACGATTTACGCTTATGTCTCTTGTAAATTAAGCAATATTTCTACCAAAATTATTCAACACTTTGTACTGCTGAGATTAAGTAATAAATTTATGAACGAAAAAATTTACGCAGCGCATTTTCCTCAATGCCGTAACAGTTTCAAATTGAATCTTCGTGAAATAACTTCCTTATGCTTGAAAAAAAGAACGTAGAAATTCAATAGAAACTATCGCCGTCAAGAATAATGATGAAATATATCCATTACGACCGTTTTGTGCTTCTTTTATCATTATCAATATATATAAGCAACGATTTTCCACTTTCATTCGTCATGATGGAGTACTGTGACGTTTTTTGTCACGAGAAAGTAGCCTGCCCCTGTAGTCTCGACACATTAATCGACATCGATCTCGACCGAAAACGGTCGGTAACTAACGATGTTCAGTAACTATAGTATGGACCTAAAAAATTTAGTGTTGTTTTTCCAAGAAATTTACCCTGATATTATGGAATATATAGTAAATTAAAATTAGTTACATAAATTTTTCGCATTATTACAAATACAATTGCATATGAAAAAAGCACATGTTATGCATAAAAAACATGGCAGTTAATTTAATTTTAATCAAATTCGATATTTTTTTATATCAATCGTTTAATTAATGTTCTATTTATTACATATTCATGGAATCCAAAATTCCATGTATGGCAATCTCCTTATTTACTTTTTTGACATTTGACATCAATCAATCAAAATAATATTTCTATCAAAATAAATATGAATTTTGTGTTTTCAAGAGGATTATTTTTAATTATGTTCTTAAAAATCCTATAAATCTATGGGATAACAAATATCCTAAGAAAACATCAATCTGCGTTATGTTTTTATATAGTTAAAGCTATTAGTTTTAGATTACTAATATTTTGTTATTTGTGAAGTGCAATAAAATTCTAATCAAAAGACTCTAAAAGCTCTACAAGATAATTCTGCTCAATTCGAAGCCTTTCGAGAAATCTTTAAGACATTATAGAAACGGACGGAACTAAAACTAAGGACGGAACGGATAATTTGTATCACTTGTATTTTTAGCTTGTATTATTACATATATTATATTATGTGCATCATTGTATATTTTATTACAGTTAATAAGCAAAGGATGAATATATGCAATTGATTTAGCGGTTCACGGGTAATTATGTATGTGTTAAATATAAATATTTATCTATAAATTTTATAATTTATAGATGAACAAGTTACCTACTAGAATTATGTTGATGAGAGATGATGGTTTTGAGCCAAATTTTCAACTACGCTATTATAAACTGTTAAATTAAATTTTTCTAATAAATTTTTTTCTTAATTCGATCGTTTTTTATTTGTATTCATCTGTATAATTTTATTATCTTATAAGTTCAGAAAGAAATTAATCGAATATGAATGCAATAATTTAGGCTGAATAAATGCAGACAGCAGTACACTACATATTTTAATATTTATTTAATATAATATAAGAGGCTTCTTAACATTTTCAATAAAATTTTGAAACCATCTTAAAAATAAAACATTATTTGTTTATTTTATTTTAATTGCAATAACTTTAAATAAGAGAAAACAATATTGCGTTAAATCATGTAGCATCGGAAGTTTGAAATATCTTTTATATAAATATCTTTATTATAAAATTATAATAATCTATAATTTTTCCGACATTATCAACCGTATCGACAAATCCACACAAACCGTAAGGCCCTTCTCCCATTACGATACTTCTAGAATACGATACTCGAGTAGAATACTAGTTAGATATTTGCTCGCTACCCGATGCTCACATATTATGCGACTGAAAAATGACTAAATTCATCATTATTGTGCCTCGTTTTTGTAGACGGACGCTTATGTCGAGCGATTCCAGTGACGACGTAAAAGTAGGAAGTAGGTACTGCAGGATTCATCCATATATTGAAAGAAACATAAATTGTAGTTTTTATAGCCGCACGAGAACTACAACATGATGATAAGAATTTTTTATCTTTCTACCGAAGAGATACGCGCGAAACGCGACGCAAAAGCGACCAATTAAACTAGTCGCGGACGTGGAGGATACCGATAGCGTAATGGGAGAAGGGCCTTCGAGATCTTGTCGAGATCAAACGTCGGTATCATAACGATTGACAATGTCAAAGAATAATTTGTTTTGACAATATTCGAATGTGTTGCAAAGAAATGATTTTCCAAATCCATGAAATCTATATTTTATTTATTTTTCATATATCTACGGAATTGAAATAATGATGTTATTAATTTAGATAAAAATGCATTGCTACAAGGCTATTATTATATAAATATTTTGACGCATAACGGAAAGTTTTGTGAAGAATAAAAATTATAAACAAATATGTATCCATTGTATACTTCCATCAAATTGGGGAGAGGTATTAAGCGACATCATTTTCATTGCTGAAGACGGGACTATAAATTAGTTATCGGTAATTACCGACTAATTTGTACAGACTAGGGCCCCTGTTTCCAGTTATGTGACAAGTTTATATTAATAATATAGAGACATCACTGCCATTATGGAACTAGTGTGAATCTCTTTAATGTTGTAGTGAAAATATTTTACGGCTAGTAAGCTTATATTGTTTATAATGTTTTAATTATTGTATTGGCATTTAGAGGTGATGTACTTATTCAACAAAAAATAAATGTTATAATTACACTATCAATATTTTTTTTGTTGTTTATAGAGTAAAGCCTAGGGGCTCTAAATATTTAAAGATACAAATAACCCAAAGCAGATGTTGTTTAAATACAAATTAACAAATACATAAAGAGGGCTAATGTGTTTCGACATGATACATTATCTAGGTATACATTACATAGCCACACTCAATTAATTCAATAATTCTATGATACATTTATTGGATTTATGTAATGATTCAACGAAGCAAAATCGCAAAAAAAACTTGCCTATTGATATCAGAATTGCTGTTTTATAAATAATACATAAATATCTTGAAATACTCGCGTCTTGGAAGTCGCAACTAAGTGACTTTAATTCTTAAAGCATGTTATATGTAACTATAGTTATTAATTCCGTCACATAGGATTTAGAGAAAAATAAACGTACACTGTAAAATTAAAGAACAAACTTGAAGACGAGAGAGACCTTTTATCCATTTGTATTCTAATGGAATTGTTGCTGACAAGTATTATTTTATTTGAAACTGTTTTTTTTATATAATAAAGGAATGAAGATTTTGTTTAGAAGATACGGGCTCATAAAGGGTGTTTTTTTTCAACAACTACGTACCGCCTTTGTACTGTTGAAGTAAGAGCAGTAATACTTATTTGTCAGTAAAAATGTGAATAAATAACTAAAATATATAATCTGATAGTCTGACTTAACAGTCAAGGTCACAAACTACTAGGTACGTTTTTTTTTTTTTTTTTTTTGTAAAGGCACCCGTCAATCCCGTCATCACAGGGTGTTCGCGCCACCTCTGGATTATAGTCCAGAGAATTTTTTGCTTTTTTTTTTTTGTTCAATTTTTAGAAATATTAACATACTGGTTAAGTACTTACACAATATAAATATAAATAATGTACTATTAAAATTATAAGAACTTTAATTAAATTACAATATAAAATAAAATCAAAATTATTAGGTGAAAATTCAATAAAAACACGGCACAAAACACTCAACTTAATCCTATATCACAGTTAAACTAATATCACACACTATTTCTTTGGTTAACTACGACTACAATATGCTTACAATATTGTAAGAACGCATCCCTACACTTGTCCCCCAGGGCGGAAGGCAGATTCTCACCCGTCATCGCCATGCCCAATTTTTGCTCAATAGCATATCTATTGCTTGCAAAAATTGGGCACTCGAGTAACAGGTGAGGAACCGTCTCCTCTACTCCGGGCTGACTTAGACATGACGGATTCTCCTTCAGCTTGAATCTGTTCAAATAGAAGGCGAATCCGCTATGACCATCAGTACTTGTGTGGTGTGGTGTGTGATGTCTAATTTCCCGACTACCTTGTATGCAGCAGCAGCGCTTGGGAAAAAGAGCTTCGTGACTCCGGCCGTTCCTCCTACATCGTGTCTCCTATCCCATTCGCTGATCGTATCCTGTCTCAAGATACGCTTGACGAATGAAACAGGACACAGATCGTAATCCGGTTTCCTCCTCAGCCCCAGAGCGGCCCCCTTGGCTAACTCGTCTGCCCGTTCGTTCCCCTTCAGCCCTGCGTGCGCCTTAATCCAAAACAGGGAGACCTTCCGCCTCTGCAATGCAGCTTTTCGGAGGGCCGCCCGTGTTTGCACGGCCAGGGGATGAGGGGAACTCAGGGTGACCGCCTGGAGCGCCGATCTGGAGTCGCTGAGGACACCGACCTTTGTCGCTCCGCTCTTGCAGGCTATATCTACTGCTCTTTTGAGCGCTAGGAGCTCAGCCTGATAGACGGTACAATACGGTGGCAACGCAAGCTTGATGGCCTTTGTCATCAAGCTTGATGGCCTTTGTCATCAAGCTACTAGGTACGTTAACTGCGTAGTCAAATGAATAGTTTTGACAGATATTAAATATTTAATCTAATACACTTAGATAAGTCTTAAAATAAGTGTATAATGTGTATATATATATGTTTAATGCATAAACTGTTACTTAAAATGTTCAATGGTGGACATCATGTTACGATTTACAAATAAATGAGTTATTTAAATTCCACGTGGAAGAAGAGTGAATACAAATATAGACTGATAGCTAATGATTGTCCATTGCAAACATTCCTGCTCAGCAGGGAATCTCGAAAGACACGCGAAATGAGACTGCGTTTTGCCAATTGGGAATGCATCGATAAATATGTATGTAAATACATGAAATGCTTTAGCCAAGTACCTAATTGAGTGTGAGAACATTCTTTCGCTTTTTCCAGTAAAAGCCTATGATATGTGACATCATATTTAGTTCATCAGATATATGTTAAAAGTGTAATATTAACCGTAATGTTATTATTTTGCTCTAGATTACAAACTTGGGTGTGCGTTAATTAAAAACGAATGATCCGTCTTAATTATGACATAATTAGCCTAAGAACCTTGTGGACCAAATTTAAAAATATTATATAACCAATTTTTAATAGCTCGTTGACTCATTTCATTACACGTTTTGATATTTTGTTTACACTTAATAATATACCGAATTGTTCCCGAAAGTTTGCATTCATAATTGATTCATAGCGAAATTATTAAGAGTTATATATACTTATGATTAATTGTTTTTACGTATAAATAATCGTATTCATTTAAGATAAATACAAATCCGTTTTAATTGAATGTATACAATTATTCATCAATGTCATCTTGATCATCGTGACTAATAAACAGAAATGACACCTTTTTTCCAAAAATAAAACATGAAAACGAAACTACCACATTCAATTGGATTTCAGTTCAAATTCATCAGAATAAATTTAATAAAAACATTTCAAGTGAACACCAATTATTTCGAACGTGACAAAAATCACATTAACCACTGTATAAGTATTTGTAAGGATACGAAAAAAAAGTCGTGAGCCACATTGTAACCTTTACTCCTTTCCAATGGAGGCTTAATTGAAGGCTCGGCCGCTGCCGCGGGCTGCTCTCGTTTTATTTTTTTTCTTTTTAACAAGTTTTTTCCATGTAAGAAAAAATGTATGTACCCATCTCGCGAGAAAGCAAAGTCATCCATCTTGATCGTGAATATATGAATTACCAGGAATAGTTTTCAAGTAAATGTACCTTTTCACAGCTAATTAATTGGGTATGCTGTTATATCTTTATAAGTACTGTTATGATCGAAAAACAAGAATATTTAAATGAAAAACATGACTCAATAGAGTCTTTTATTTAAGTGAACGTTGTTATTATTTTATATTACTCTAATTTAATAGTCATTAGTTTTCTCAAAGATTAACAAACTCTACAGTATTGACATAGATAAAAAGTGAAATTAGTACCTGTAAATAATTTGCATAAAAAATGTAAAGCTTTATGCAATCATTTTATGTTTAGACGTTAATCCCTGAACATGATTTGAAAGGTATTAATGGAGAATCATTTTTGATAAAATGTAATGAGTTTTGACTTAATTGGCTTTTAAAAATGGTTTTATTAATTACCAAAGGATACACTAATATCAAAGTGTTTGGCGGAACTTGGTGAAGTACAGATGATCTCTATAGAGTGATGAAAAAACCCTATTTGCTTTACATGTGTTCAATGTCCTTATATTCATGTTATTAAACACGTATCTGATGCTGTGTTAATAATAATAATGTACTATGTTTCAGAAAATTCTTGCTGTTACGGGCGTTGTTCCAGCTGTTGCAAGACTGCTCGAATCACTTGCTTTACAAAGGTTAACTAGAACTTAGATATTATTCATTTAAAGCAAAGGCGATAGTGTTCAAGCCTCGCTGTGGGCGCAACCGCAGACAGTGAAACCGGTGTGTCGCGGTGGTCAAATGAAAAACTGTATCAGTTAGAAAACGTAGCGGGATTGTATAGAGAGTGAAAACGATCGGTAACTGGATCGCTCGATTTAGATATACGTACGTGTTGAGTTTGTTTTTTGTTACGTGCAGATGTTTCTTGCTCTTGTGCGTGCTTCTGCGTAGTTTTGATTTGGGAAGACGATGACAGGATTTTTTTAACGCTATAGTGTTTATTTTACGTTGATTTTTTTAATTTTTTATACGTTTATATCTGTTCAGCTACGTAGTTTAGAAATAAAGAAGTTCTATAGGAACATGAATCCATCGCACTACACTCATTATTCATACTAAAATTTATCCATTATAATAATTTTAACAGTGTAAAAAACATTCTTCATTTTATGCAAGCAAACCTGTGCAATACCTTTAAAGTTCTATTAGTATAGCAATAACTCAATACCCAATATATAAAAGTGCGTTATGAATATATAGTTACATGCATTAAATATAAAGCAAATAAAATTTCCTAGTAGGCAGTACGCGGTGGCACATTTCCAGCATACATCTCGCTAATTAATCGCGGCCGCATCCGTCGAGCAATTTTAAATATTCGTGTCTTCCGCGGGAGCTCATTATTTCGGAATCTGCTCTTGTTTTGCACTTTTCGCTCCGATATTTTTATTTATTCACAGTTGTATTACATGAGATTGGGTACGGCGATACCGGCGTTTTTGTGATCGTGATTAATTAGTTATTTATTATAATTAATCATCATAAGGATCGAAAATTAAATACAGATCATTAATTTTATCAACTGTGTTTAAATTACCTGAAAAAATTAATTTCTATAGTATGTAATATTCACGATTTTGTAGATGGAAGCAGCCTTTCATTAGAATTCAACGACATTGGAGCTATTGTTACTTTTTAGCGTATCTGTTTTTTTTATTCCACATAAAAGTTTTCCGGAATATACAAGGATATATTTGTTATTAATAATTTTAAAATGTATTTTTTCCTCTCACCATGTCCAGTAAAACATTTTTGAAAGATATATGATGTATCGGTTTCAATAGAGTTATTTGAATGCGAAACACTTCAAAGTGTTTTTAAATCATACCAAAGTGGTTTAAATTAATTTGAAGCGGCAAAAGTATTCGAGTAAATCGAGTGCGATCGAGTTTATTACGAAAAACTCGACCAGAATTAGTCGCTGATTTACATCGAGTTTATTCCACTTTGTACGTCTAATAAGAGTATTATATTAATATATCATATAACGCAACAGACTTTTAAACAAAAAAATGTTTGCAAAACATTTAAAAAAGAAGAAATACAATAAGATAATATTTATTTACGAAACAATACATTGAAACATATGTATTATGTGACGACGCGGTTGGCGCAGTGGTAAGTAACTGCCTACTGAGCCGACGGTCCCGGGTTCGATCCCCGGTCAGGCAAATATTTGTGTGATGAACTCAATTATTTGTTCTTGGGTCTGGGTGTTATCTATATATGTATTTATTAAATATTATATTTATCGTCGCCTAGTACCCACAACACAAGCCTTAATTGAGCTTACTGTGGGACTAGGTCGATTTGTGTAATAATGTCCTATAATATTTATTTATTTATCTATTTATTTATTTATTTATTTATTTATGTATGCATGTAAATAGTGTATGTAGTCGACTTTAAAGGGAGAGTTAGCAAAAATTACAAACGACATATTATGTAACTAAAAAAAGGGTTGGATAATATCGTTCACGAAAAGGGTGTACAGTGTTACACATTAGATAATGTAAAATAACTATAAAAATATTTATTTTTCAGGTGTACCAAAATTCGCAAGAGCCAAGTGGAATAAAATTATTTCGTTGGTTGAATTTATAATGTGACAGGCTGACGTGCGACGAGTCGACCCGTCAGGCCATCTAGATTATGTGTGCTGGGTTCAGTATATGGTGCACTCACGTATTCATGTTTGTCTAATATTTTCTATTCCAACATTTTGAAACTTGATTTATCTTTAATTATTATTCTACATTTGGAAATTTTGTGTACTGTAATATATAGTTAAAATCTAAGGTTAAAATGAATTTATATATCAATAAAAATAAGGGCTGTTAAACGTAACATTGGTATTTATTTAATGAGCACTGAGGCTAACAAAATACAGTAATATGTATATTTAAATACCCCTTTTTATTCATTCGTAGTTTTCCATAGCATTTTACTCCATGAATTTTTACAAAAATGTTTTCGTTTCGTTGCAACGGAACCTTGGTAACGCAGGACCGGTTGACAGCGTTGCTCTCTTTACCACAGGTAGTATATAATTTCACGATACTACAGCATTACGTGTTGACGCTTATCACGAGAGCCTTGCAATTATCGATACGCTGCACGTAGTATCGATTCATCGCTCCAAATCACTATAAGTTTCTCGATTTGTGCGGTAACTGTTGATAAATGCCATACAACGATGTATGAATAAGCAGCACATCATCGAATTTGTTCAAAAATCGATAATTATAGCCCCCGAGTACTCGATACATCGAAGTAATTTGTTTGCTTATAATATGTTCGTGTATTAAATTATAGTACCGGATGTAATCTATGTTACGATAATAGCACATCACCAGTTTAGAAGATGGAAGCAGGTGTGTTTTAGAGCTTGCATTCTTGAATGCTTTTGAAAAGCTCTTTTCTCGAGAATATTCGGTAGGTATACATGTACGTTAGTAGATACTGATAAATAAAAAAATATTCTATAAATAAAATGAACTAGAAATAAAATATAAGATATCAATTAGTCAAGTTAAAGCGAAGTTTACATTAGTTTTTCACTATTTCCGATTATTATATTTTCCAAATTTGAACTAAACATATATTATTTATTGATTAAGCTATTACTATACTGATATGTTCGTTAACAGGCTTAGAACCTGTCTCATTTTACGAGACATAAATGGATTTAAGGGAGTCGCAATGACCAAAATTAGGTGTAATTAAATCGATGTTTGTCGTTGCCATCGATATCGATTACGAGATATCGATAAGCGAGTTACTCGCTGATTATAGAGGTACGCGATTTTTTAATTAATTTATCGTTCATCAAAATATCTTTTCTTGTATATAGGTAAGGCTATGTGAAGCGAATCGCGCCATACTTGGCGAAGAGTTGCTATGATACACGACAAGCTATTAACATAGTTTATAAAGTAGTTACTAAATAAAGTGTTTATTTTTAAACTATTACATAAAGGATCAATATGAAACTGCTACCTTAAATTAATGTTCATATTTCATGCTATAAATTGATTTTATAGCTTATTACATATTTCGCTTTCGCGATACCCTTTTAATTAAAATCTAAGTATCTTGAGTTGTTACCTCGGTTGGTGATTGCTATATTTCGTGTCACATTAAAAAATAATAACCGCCTATAACTATTTTACGATACTTTACATTTCATAATAATCCTGTAATATTTCGCCAATAGAGCCTACATAATTTCTAATAAGTAAACTAGCGTTACTTATTATATAACCATGATCATGAGACATCTCTTAAGATAAAAATAAATTGCGTAAATATTTTTGACATGTGGAGCGGGTTTCGTCATTCCGACCTTCTCGTTAATTAGTTAGTTCGCTGAGCAAGTGATGGATTGGTCACCTGTTATGACATGGTAATAATGTACTGGAAAACTCTATTTACATTTAACCTCCAGATCTGAAGGTATGTGTTTAAATGGCTTAAGTTTTAGCATGGTTTTAGCGCTATATTGTAGGTATGTGGGATCGTATAGCAATATCGTATAGTTTTTTAACATATTATATTTATGTATATATATACCATTGTACCGACGAATAAGAGTGCTTTTCCACCAGAGATGTGCGAGGATGCGTAGCGAGGGAATGTTTGTAGAGAACTCATGATATCGCTTCATTTTCCGTTTATTTATTTATAAAATAACGCAGCAGTTAGTTGTATTGACATACCCTTTAACAATTTAGACATATAAACATTAAAATATATATTTTATTGTCCTATATTAAAGAGCATTAAACAAATGCAATAAATCATGAATACTTAAACTTTATGTCTGTGGTGAGTGGTGGCTAGTTACCACAAAATACACTTCTAAAATCATGTAATCAACCGCAGGAGGTTGATTTCATCGCTTCCATGCTATCACCATCCACCAGCCTTTCAAATCAGAACGATATTTCACTTATAATCACTGAGATAATGACGAAAAAAACTTCATGTAACACGGTAATATTTTTACATAAAAACTTTCACATTCAGCACGAAACGTTGATACGAAATCGGACGTAACAGCCGAATGTGCGTTTATTTTTTGCGTGAAATATCAATGGTGATTTCTAAAAACACTAACAACTTTGCGTTAGGATTGCCAAACATTGCTGTAAAAAAGTCGGAGAAGGGGTTGACCACAAGTCATAATTGTGCGAAAGCGATAGGCGCAGCGCGGTTTTTCAATAAGCAATAAATAATGTAACGCAACGCAACAGTGGCATGCGCACGCGCCGCTAACAAGCGCCCGGCCGTGTCATCGTTGTGCAATCTGCCCCACCCTGCAATGGAACTTTGCACCACCAGTTACTAGCGAAAAGCGGTTAGAACAACACGTATAATATACATATCAATCTGGAAATTAATAATGTATTTATAGAATAACTTATTATGTTGTTTTGATATTTTATATCGATTAATTATGGTATAACTGTTTCTCCTCACCTATTTATTAATGGAAGTACAAAATATTATTATGAGTTTAAAAAAAATATATAGGTACGTGTACGCATTACCTATGCCATAGATAATAATATAGTACTAGAGCTGCTGACCCATGCTGTCTTTGTTCATTACCCTACCGTTTACCGAGAGGTGTTGTACCATTTTTTTTGTAATATTTTCTAAAGCAAAGAACTTAAATAATAGTGTTATTTATATTGTATGTTTCAGTTGCATGTTGAAATCATTGACCAGATAAATGTTATTTTCAGGTGCATATCGTCGCTTATAACTTACAGACTTACCTATCATGAATAACTTATACATAATGGAATTCAAACTTGGTTGCTAGATATCGATGAGAATGGGATAGTTTCTACGTAAACTGTTGTTTATTATACAACTGTTTTATATCTTAGTTACATAACTGATAAGCAATGATATGCTGGTTAGCATTTGGATATACATAAAATGCTTGCGAAATAATCGTACCTATCGTTTAAATTAATACATTTTAATTCTGGACACAAACAATTAATTAAAATTAAATACAGTTACCTACTACTCCAATTTAAACCTACATTCGAATACTAAAACTTTCCCAATCAATATGTTACTGACGAAAAGGCTCAACATTAATTGGCAACCCACGAACGGAGCATTTAGAAATATCTATGATTAGTTTATAATTAAACTACTTATAGTTAACCAAGATGGCTGCGTGTTGGGCGGTTTCATTTGTCGCAAATTAATGGCTATAAAACATAATCATATCGCGGGCTCTGAGGCGGCGCGGGCGCACGACCACGGCCCACGGCTACCTGCCCTTCGAAAATGGCGATTGGTGATAGTTTCTAATTACGATTTATGAATTACGGTATGTGCCTAATTAAATTCGTTTTATATAACTTATGAAGCAGTTTCCTTATGTTCAATAAAATTGTGGTTAAATTAATGTAATTGAAATAATATGTAAGGAATTGTCAAAAAAAATAAAAACCACATGAAATTACTTTAGTTTGGGCAAATATGCCGAATCAAGAAGATAAATAATTTTTAATCGTCATATTATTAAATAAAAATTTGAATTTTAATCAGAATAGTGTTTTATATTACTCAATAAGTTGAAAAATAGGGAAAGAACCAACCAAATAAATACACATAAAAATTTAATATTATTTATTCCATTTTGACAAGGTAATCGGTGACCTTTGAACGACTAATAGGTATGAAAAATACAATATGACAAAGGTGATAATCTCTATTTCTTACATAACTATTGATAAGTTAAATAGCATCTCATAAAACTTCAAAATTAAATTTGGTACGAGTATTTAACATAGTAAGGCACTTGCATACATATTCTATTTTTACAAGGTAACGTTTGATATAAGATTAAAATATGAATTATTCAAAGGATACAATATTATTTCGAAGTGGCATTTGTACTTGAAACAGGAGAAAATTTATCAGTTTTAGAAAACAAAATCAAACACAAATTGTGACAGATATTACAGTTTTAACTATATCCAAAACTGTGTATACTAAAAGCTAGTAGAAGCTGGAGTTTTACTTTTAAATAAAAAAAAACGATATAGAATTTCCATACTCGTAACATTTAATAGAGATCTATCTATACTTAAAGGAACGTTTAAATTAGTTCTTTGAGAGACTTCGTCTAAAATCTGTTAAAATATATAAAAAAGAATTAATGTACGGAGCCAAAACACGAGTAAATAAATAAAATCACAGATTTGTATTTCTTAATTTAGTTAAAAATTTGGATACAAAACGTTTATCAATAAAATTCATAAAATTTTATATAGGTATGTGTAAAATACAAACTTCAAATTTGATAAATATTTATCATTTCGCATAATATTTTAAACTTAACAATGTAGGAAACCACACACTGCATATTGTACATACACAGCTGTTGTTAAACCCAGATATTAAATAATTTATCCAACATACAGATAAAATCCACTGATCAGAACATTTTCAAACAACTTTTCTAACACTCAATAAAAATATTTATAATATCTTCAATAAGCAACAAGTTATAATTTTTATTGGTAACCGGCGTTTTCTCTCAGACTAAAGTACTAATATAATATAAAACATCATACAAGCAAAATTTACAAAAATAATACAAAGGAGACTACTTACATTCATATAATACCTATACCTATTTACTACTTACTCCTAACGTAGCGAACACTCTCTGAACACTTATAACATTCTCTTTAAGGAAGAAAATTTCACATCAGTGAAATTTAATACATTTCTATCTAAACTACTTAAGACTTAACACAATTGTTTATATTTACAGTAAGTACATACAGTTTTTAGATACGATATGATATCACTTCTTGCCTTAACACAAACTAATAACCTAACGCGGAACTGTGTAGTTCCTTGTCTCTCTTGTCTGCGCCAGTAGGTACAGAAATGGTAGCGGTAACAATTAGGAATATTTTTTATTCTCTTATATCTAGATCGTAAATAAGACCTGTTATTTTTCAACATGACACAAATATTAGAAACGTTATGGAAGACAGAATACGTGAAAAGAGAAGAGAAGAAGTAAAGTTGGAACCATTGGCGCTAATACTAATCAATCACAACAACTCACAATGCCAAAGGCTGAGGGCGAATTTGTGTAATACAAAGTCATTTGGATACACCGACCAGATATAGTGTTGATTAAGTTTATAGGGCCACTATCAGGTATGATCTGGGGCGCTCGCCGCCGCGGCGGCCGCAGTGCGTCGGGCGGGCGCAACGCGGCCCATAAACGATCTAATTTCTTCGAAATAAGTCTCTTCAGGGGATCTCCTGCGACTGTCATCTCCATTTTCCGCTTCATGTTTCTTCAAATGCCTGTCTAGATTCGTCTGCTGTCCGAAGCAGCGATCACAGTGACGGCAGCGGAACGGTCTCTCTTTGTTGTGAATATTTCTCACGTGTCGTTGTAAATTTGACGATATTGAAAAGGAGCGTTCACAATACTTGCACCGGTACGGCTGTTCGCCGGTATGCGTCCTTAAATGTCGAGTTAAATTCGCACTACGAGGGAATGCTTTCCCGCAATAAGAGCACGTGTAGCGGTCACGTGCTCTGTTGACTCCTGGATTCGGAGGGACCGGTGGAGGTCTGGGTGCGCCCGGAGCGAGCAGGGTCGCGGCCGCAGCGGGCAAGAAAGGGTATCGTCCAAACGAGGCCGGTAAGGCCAGAGGTAACCGCCTGCAGAATTGTAGCAGCGCTGGGTGCGCCGGATGCGCAGGGTGCGTGGGGTGTGGCGGTGGAGAAGGAGTGATCAAGTTGCAGTTTTCATCTTCTAGCCGCTGGGGGCGCTTGTGTGTGACTCTGAGGTCCAAGGGTTCGTCGGCACGGGGTGAGCCGAGGGGGCTGGTGTGGTGCTCGAGCGGAGAGGACGGCGGGGAGGCGAGGCGGCGCGGCGCCGCGTGCTTTTCGCGCATGGCGGCCGCAGCGCACGCGCTCATCGGGCTCGTGCGCCACCGACCTGCAACAAAGAAAGTA
>CAJQZM010037681.1:67040-82797 GCA_907164665.1 Colias nastes | reverse complement strand
TCAACTGAATATAATAAAAAAATATCTGTTGATCTACGAAATGTATTTGGTATTGGTTAAGATATCAAGGTTTAAATTAAGAAAACTGCCCGCCTTCTTGCTTTAGCAGTCGGCTTTCCCTAGAGAACCTTAATAAAGGAATAATTTAGTTTAGGATACCGATTACAACTCGCTTATTTTTTGTAAACAAATCTGGATTTATTAATATAATTAATAATTATAATTATTTCCTAAGTAATTTTATAAGAACAGAGTATGTATACAAATTACACTATCACAAATTTAACATACGCCATGATTTTTTATACTTTAAAGACCCTAAAAAATCACATAAACCGTACTGTATTACATTAAACACGCCACGCATCATAGACCATTAACGAGTAGTTTAAATATAACAATAAACAGAGTCACAGTTAAAAAACCACAAAAATTTCCGCCCAATCACATGCATTGGATAATATTCACGGTTCTTAGCCGCAAACAATCCGGACGTTTTATGAAATAGCCGGGTACAAATTGGGGGTTAGGGCACCCAGGCGTTATCGAATTTGCCCCACCGGCAAAATATTTATTTCATTACTCCTATTCATTGACTGTAATCTGTGTTACTGTGCAAGTGTGGAACTGGGAAGGTTTGAAAATGACAGGGAATAATTTTTGTGTGTTATAAAATTGTTTTAGATGGTTTAGGTTTGCTCTGTTGCACTGTGAAGAAGAATACTCATGAATACTTTTAATTTAAATTTAGCACCAATAATAGATCAAAAAACGTTTTCGTTTCTTGATGGAATACTATTAATATAACCAGCAGTAACAGAAATATTCAGAGACAATTACTACTACTATACAACAAGAAGCCATGTTGTAAATATAGGAAATTGTTTAACAAGTATTTACTTTTTACATTTAAAATATTTCCATGCATAAGTAACTACTAGTACTACAACATAACCGTTAAGTCAAAGCACCTCGTCATAATAGAAAAGTCCATACAATTTTGTTTACACGCAACACAGTAGAACAGATCATAGCTCACTTCATGGGGCGTCACACTCGAGGGCCGGATTTTTGAGCCCCCGTAGTGTTATTATCTTTTACGACACACAATAACAAACCCAAACACCTCTGCCATAAAACTCAAATTCATATAACCACATCCAATCATGAGATTCAATACGAGCCACTATTGTCGAGATAATGTCGCGATCAAACAGTTTCATTGTCAACTATAGTTGCGGATTTAAAACCACTTTATGCCAACGGATTAAGGTCGAGATTCGAACAGAAATGTTTAAGTGAATAAGGGGTGAAAAGTAATTCGTTCATTGTCACTGGGTCTCTTAATTTCGTAAGAAATGGAGGTTTTAAATTAAGCCAAGATCTATGAAATGTTGAATAATTTATGTATTTTTTACTGTGATCTGACTTCTGAGCAGTTTCAATTATACACTAGTTATGTATTTAATTTAGCATTGTATTTTTAATTGCAAATTTAACCATGCTGAAACATAGAGCGCTTAAAAGATTATCAAATAATGAATAAGAAAGAGTTGAAGAATTATATAGCACTAAGACTTGTACCTACCTACTTCGATATTTTAGTATGTAGTTATACCGTCCATAATACATTATAGTCCCTTTATAAAATAAATCAAACCTGTTTCTTGTAGATAATATACCAACAAATAAAATCTCTCTCAGATAATATACTGCAAAATCAAATAATCTCTTCCAAATACTTTTCATCCACCGATGTAAGTATATTCACGTTATAAAATAAATCTTCTGTTCTCTGTTCCTTCTGTTTCTTTTAGATACACCATCAAAAATAAATCTCTCTCAGATATACTCTCAAATCAAAAATCTCTTCTAAATACTTCTCATCCGTATGTCAATCTTCCCACACACTTTAATTTACTGCTCCAACGCCCTAACATTGATCAAACATATTCCAAACTGTTGACTTTACAAACTAAAAACTACAAATAAGATATAAATGAGTGGCCGCCGGCTGTGTGTCACTTTGTTTGCTTGGGGTCCAAATTACGAAGAGATTAAGCTATTGAATTGTGAATATGTATTTCCTATATTTATGGCAGTGGTCAGTTTGGTAATGGGAAATTGTTAATTTTGTTTTTATGTTTAAACAAAGGTTAAGTGATCTAAAATATAACAAATATCAATAAAGGAGTCGTTAGTGATTGGAAGACTTATTATAAATATCAAGAAGTCCCGAAGGAAGTCGAGATAATAATATCAAATTGTATCAAAGTATTAAAAAAAAGGTAAGAAGGCTTTCTTCAATGTTCTATTTTCAGGTTTTCAGTTCATCCCTTTGTTTATTGATTGTTTTAAAAGAACGAGAGAATAAGAGAGAGCGAGAAAGCAAGCAATGAAAACCTATACATTTTTTGACACTAGTTTTCAAATTTAGTTGATCGATTTGAATAGTTTGTATAAAATTCTACATTATAATAACCTAGGTCCTAGACTCTTCATTTATCTGTATAGAAAGTTTACGAAGAAAACCCGCATGCAGCATTCATAAATACAACATTATTCAAGTGGCAACAAGAAACAACATTTAAGAAACATTACGAACGAAACGTTTATTCTAAAAAAAAATACGAAAAATTACGCACTCATCGCTGAACGAGCTTTTTATTTTCTTTATTCTAACGTAAAAAAATCTCAACACATTTATAACAAAAGCGAATACAACGTAAGAGGTAATTAGAGATATGAAAGCATTTAATACAACGTAATTTTCTACTGAAATTCGTATAAAGGGCTATAAGAGGCATGTTTACGTTCTGGCTTACAGATGCGCATTCCCAGAGTTTAGGGTTCAAATCACTTCGCCAAACAACGTCAAATGTTTTAGTTTAGCCGATTTGTTTGTACATTTTTTAGTTTTAGTTTATTTTGGTATGGATTAAGACGTGAGAAGTAAGTTTAATATATTCTCTTTGCCAACCCTGCTTGCCGTTAGTATTTGAATGTAGGTTTTTTGATGAAATTTCATTCTAAAACATCAATAAATCACTAGTATCTCATATAATATAATATAAATATTCTAAAGTAAATAGAAATATACGTACAACCATAATATTATGACCTCATACGTTAATTAAAATATCTTCCAAAAATTATTAGCTATCAATCAAAATGGCTCTACAATTTTGAGACGGAAAAAATCTTGCGATCTTCGCATTTTAACTGCTAAGTTTAACTGTATTTCTAATCAATAAATTAATAATAATAAAATTATTAAGATTGACGGTTAGTGTAACTTTAATATTAATTAAATCAAAAAGAAAAGTGATTCTATCAATGTTTTCAATACGGTTCTTTAAAGCTCCGTATATTGTGAGCTTTTGAAAAGATTTTATAATAATATTGCCACACTATTATTTTATTTTATGTACTTGTAGGTAAGTGCTATTCTCTAACTTTAAATCATGTTTTTTGCAAGAATAAACGCCGATAGATTTACACCGCTTATAAAACCTTAAATAAGAAAACCTGTGGAAAAATGCTGTGATGTAAAATTGTCTAGAGGATAACATTTTTTAAATACTTATGTTTAAATACAATAATAAAAATTCATGGATATGTTACCATAAATGGGAATCAAATGTGTTCTTCTGGTAAAGAAGATATTTTGACAGCCACAAAGAACAAGAAGAAGAAATCTGTGCCCATAATATTTTTTGCAAATCGTTATCATGTAGGTAGGTACTAAGACTACATAGTGCTGTAGAGGTATTCGCGAAGATAGGTGTAGCGAGGAGCTTACCGGTGCCATGATCCCTCACAAGTATCGTGAACACAATACAAGCGCAAATAAACCGGATCCAACGCTGCAGCGTTATGTACTCCTGGTACCTAGATGTGGCAGGTGTAAACTATGAACTAATAAAGGTTTTTTTAATATGACAATTTAGGTGAAAAACTATAAGAGTCGGGAATTTATTGTAACAATTTCTACAACCAGTAATATGTTCATGCCTGTAACAAAACATAAAAATAATCTCAATTAATTGATAGCAACAACAAGGAAAGAACAAACAAGTGATAAATAATCTATTTGAATATGCCTGTTGATATTCTAGTTCTACACGTAACACAGGATGTTTTTCATAAACGAATGCGTTACTTTATTTATATGGTCTTCATTCATTCAAATTTGATTTAAAATTTTAAAATACTTAAATTATGAACTCTACATTTTGTAAGCAGCATAAAAGCAGGCGTAACAAACAGAATAGATTTCTTTGAAATGACCAATACTATGATTTTGTCTTTTAAATATAATTGTACAATAGTAGAACAAAAATATGTACATATAACTCTATCCTGACCATATCCTGACTCTACAAAATCTATAATTGGATTACATGTCAAACTAAGAGTGTTTTTTTGTGACCTATCACGTGATTTATCTTTCGTAGTTTCGATAAGCTTGGAATATATCTCTAGTTTTAGGTACCTAAATGTTATTTTTTGTATCATTCTTGAAATTACCTATTTGCGGCTTTGTCCTAAATTTAACTCATTCAAGATCAAGAATCCTCTTCATCTGCGACAAATCTTCTCAAAATCAGTACAACAGACAGATGAAAAACATACAGAAAAAAGTATTTTTATTTTCGCGCCAACACACCGTAGACTCACTACATCGCATGAAAATAGTGCTTTTCAGTAGATGACATGTTTAAGACGAGTGGGATTAAGTCAGGTAGGAGGTTTTCCGTACACAATATACATACATACAATATGTTTGTATATGTATACAGCTTAACGTGGACGAAGTTTTCTATTGTGTTAAGGAGACTTGATAAAATCAGTATGTAAAGATGGGTTTGCTACCTTGTGATGATAATAAAGAAAAATATGAAGTATGACTTTGCTGTTATTCTTTTGAGTTTATAAACAATTAGGTATTTATTCCAGAACGTAAAAGAAACTTCCAAATATATTTTCGAATAAAAATCAAATAGAATGTAAGTCGTTATCATTCGAATATTTTTGCGATTGTTAATTTCATCACAATTCACAATCAGAAATTAGAACGCAGTGATATAATAATAAACAATGGAAATCTGTGAAAACATACATATTTTTAGTACCTACATACCTAGCTAGTAGCTGCTGCTAAATGCTTTCCCATCTAAAACTAGCCGAAATACATCTAGTTGTGCGAGTTCAAACTGTAGCTATGATGACCAAATGTAACGCAAAAATAATTTTTTAAATTAAGATCTTGCTTAAACCAAAACTCTCAAACAAAATCTAGTCACTCAAAAAAACATTTTATCTAAGATTGTGTTCGATAACAATTACAAGTGTTACATTGCATTTAATAACATCAAATTGATTGCAGATAACAGAATCGTGTGATCATTCACACGTAAGTATAAGCGCCCTGTGTCACGTGTCACGATGCCATTATTACAAACACTTCAATGCTTATTACATGGAGTTTTGTGTATTTATCAAGTACTAGTAATATATTTAAGTGTCTTTAAAAACGCTTTTATTAACTTTACCTGTACCTATGTTTGTATATTATTGTATGTAACTGGCATGTTTGAAGACTCGATTTTGACCCATTATAAACAGACAGATTATTTCAAACTTTGTACACTTATCAAGGATCGGTAACAAAATTACAATTTCATCAGCTTTAGCGTGTTTTTTAGCATTTTTGATATAAGAATTCTAGTCTTTTAGTAGTGTTACTTACTGGTTTTGTGTAGATAAGGTAATGAAAAGGAAATTCTTCCACTACAAACTAATTGATCTCTGTGAATTTCATTTTGAGTCAAATATAAACTAATATCACAGATAATAAAATATTATATTACCCCCTAGTCCCTACGTAACTATTAATAACATTAAAACACTACTGTATGTATACGTTTCATTAAAAAATACATCATTCGTAAGAATGTAAGAGTTAGTAAAGCAAATAATTGTATATTTAAAAACGTTTCCATTAAAATTAAATTTACAAAAGCATTAAAATCTGAATTGTGACGAAGGAATAAATTAAGCGGCAGCCGTCGGAGTAATAGCGCGAGTGTTAACTCTCGAATAATGAAAATTATTCATCCCCTTTCTTTTTACAACGTTCATATTATTGTACTTATTGTAACGCTTCTTTAGAATATAGACATTAGACATTTATTAAATTTTTTCACCTTTTAAAATCGTGTTTGGGATCTTAGCTCTAATGAGCTTTAAATAGAAATTAAAAAATACTTCTGTAACATAGGAAGAGACTAGTTTCCCACAACACAGGGGATCCTAGTGTGGGGACTAGTGTATCTCTATTAAGTGCCCGTTATTATAATATGCAATTTTTTACTGTATTCTAAACTGATTGTACACTGTGTTTTGAAACAAATAAACGATTTTTATTATTTATTATTTATTATTATTAATAGGTAGGTAATCCTAAATGTTCGAGTTTTGGTGATTGTTTTTTTTTTCTATAAATTTTTCCCCAATTTCGTATTCTGTTTTCTAGTAAGTATGAAAAGTGTAAATACAAGATATTATTCTTGCCCTGATTCATTTTTAACTGACTTCTAAGCTTAAAAAAAGCTTTCCAAAGTCCTTCTAATATTGTTGTAATCTAAACAAACTGGTGGGATAAAGAAATTATTCTTTTCTTGAAAGTCATCGTTGTCAGTCAGCATTGAAACTCATCTAAAAAGTAGCAGCATACCATTCAATCTAATAAAAAAACGAATACCTACCTAATTTAAGGTTAAGTTTAATAAACTTACTTAGCTAAGACAATTCTGAACACAAAAATACAGAAAACATAAAAAAATAAATGTAAAATAATGAAGTATCCTAGTATGAACGGTAATAATGAAAAACTGAAATGGGAATCCGTCTGGTATATAATTGAAATATTTATAATTGTGCCTCGGCTTCCGAATGATATTGCGTGAATGAAAAATGAAAATACGGCGAGTGCCTCCGCCTTTAGCAATTATTGTTTTCATATCTATGTTGTGTTCCGTTATTTGAGTTTGTTTTATTTTGTTTTGATGTCTTTTTGATATTTAGAAAGATGGATTAATGTGATATTTGTAGAGTATGTAGAGACAGTTTGAAGATTGATTTTCTTTCGTGCTATTACCTACTGAAATAAGTTTTACCAATATACCCTAGCATATTGATTTTATCAGATTATAACTTGTAACTTTGGGAAATAACATATACCTAAGCAGTAAGTCACAGTGTAAGAATTATGTAGCCGTAGGTAAGTCTAAATCCGCCACGGCCCACGACTCGTCGAGTTTAAAAGAAAATAATCTAAAACTGAAAAAAAGTTGAACTGCAATAATCGTTATATTTTAATATCAATGTAATTTGTGACTAAAATTGAAGTTTCTATTGTTTCTGCTTGATTGTGTCTGCTTTCATAAAGTTTTAATCGCAACTTTAAAATTAAAAAAACTACATCAACCTAGTTTGAATACTCCAAAACATGCAATCACAAATCCATTCCAACTACATCCCGCACGGCACGCTCATCTCACATCAAATTAAACGCCAATTATATCGACACCATCTCAATATTGACGCTCTTTGTGTCCGCGGCACGTGGCCCAACTACGAACGATATTAGTTTTTTATTTGCCTAAACGCCCCTTCAAAAGTTGTCAACATTGTATCGATATAAAACTTGACAGCTGCTGTCAAATGTGCGACCTCCTTGCAAACTAACCTCTATGGCACCGGGATACAGATAAAAAAAGCGCGGTATGTCAAAATTGGCGGCAAAATGTAACGTGTTTCGCAGTTTGCTCATAGGATATTACTGCTGCGTAGAGTGGCGCACTATTTGACAATGTTCTTTGAGTGCTGGATGGCAATTCCCATGGAAATGGTATTACTTACGAACTGATTTTGTTGTTCTTCACTTTGGAGTGGGATAAGTTTTTGTTAAGTACATCTTTTTATAGATCTAAAGGGATATAATATAAGGAAATGTGATTTTAATCACAGCAAATTATAAGAACTTAAATCGTCATATTAGTTTGCAAATTGCAATACGAGTTATTAATAACTTACATACAATGAAATAATAATAATTATGTACCTAATAAAGGTAGGGCACCTTTAAAGTGCAATAATTTAGTTAAAGGAATAATGAAATACAGATACCGTATCTATCTATACTCTATAGGTATGAATTTTTGACAAATTTTATTTATTAAAAAACGATTACAGAGTGGTCTCTGCAGACAGACGCAACACCAGAAATTATATTAAAAAACTCACTCTCATATTACATTGCACTGCGCCAAACTCAATCCACTTCCTTTCCTAAAAAAACGTCCACGAACTTCATCAAAAAGGTATTTCATTAAGTCTTTATCCGGAGTTGAAAGAAAAGGTCTCACATTCTTGGACGCCATCGACTTTTCTAATGAAGAATGTCCATTTTAAAGACCCCGGCGATTTTTTCGCGCCATTGTTTTAAAGATTCTTTTTTTTCCGCGTCCGATTGTTATGGCGTGGTATGTGTGTGTCTCTTAATTTTGAAGAAAAAGAATAAAAGTTGAGATTAAATATTTGGAAAATTAATAACTCATGTACAACACATTGTGTTGTAAAGTTTCTGGTACGATATTTATGAGTACGTTAG
The DNA here is from genome assembly GCA_907164665.1 of Colias nastes. Lineage (NCBI taxonomy): Eukaryota > Metazoa > Arthropoda > Insecta > Lepidoptera > Pieridae > Colias > Colias nastes. The sequence goes on along the minus strand of CAJQZM010037681.1, from coordinate 74,120 downwards.
TAACTAGTACATATTATTTATGGCTTAAAATATAACTTTGACAAGGGATACACGGGTTATAGATTAAAAGAAAAATAAAACATGTAACAATGTTTTATTTAGGTAATAATAATAGTACAAAACAATCATAATACTTAAACCTCTAAACACAACAACATCGACATTGAAGTTTACCTACTATCGATATATTTGAACAAGTAAAACCGTTCTATTCAGCCAGCCTTCACAGATAAATAATCAAACAGTATACCTATATAGTATATACTCTGTATCCCAGCATAAATAATTATGTATCGAATGGAGGGAAACGCGTCCATTGAAGCGAATTAATCATTCAGATGCTTGCAGCGTACAGTTTCAGTGCTGCCACGTTCAGTGAATTGCGATGTTTTAGCGGGAACATTATTTTCTTCCTTATATTTACTGGATTATTCGTAGTTGAAACAGTTTTTAGCTTTTAAGTTATTTTTCTTAGAATATTGTTATTTGTTATAGAGCAGGTATTAAATATATTAATATACAACAAGATACTGAGTGGAAAGTATGAAAATTCATGTATAGTTAAGTAGTTCAATGATTGTTGAGATATCTTCTTTCTATTTTCACAACATTGAAAACTTTGTAAAAAGTTAGAAGGTAAGTTTATCTTACATGTGAACGTAACACTTAATTATAAGTAATTTTCCGACAATTTGCAGGCACATAACTAGTTATTTTTAACTTCTTTAAATATTTTTCATACCTACTAGAGTGTCCTCATAGTACATTATATTCCTTCCAGCTATACTCAATAAAATTACCCAATCCTGTATACAGTACGTAAGTATACATAAACACACAAACGTACAGTCCTCGCTAAGTGATTCGTCCGGTTGTCTGCATTATTGATGCGCCTCTGATTCTGTGCCATTAAACATAAACTCATGTGATTTATATCGATATCTTTTATAGGTACATATATTTGATTGTATTGTTTTGTTAAAATAGTGTGATATTGTAAAAGACATAAAAATATACATCGAACAAGTTTTGGATAATATTTGTATTCCATGTACGTAGTTTGTTATTTAAATTTTATGTAAAAAATCTAAATTTTTTTAGCTGTCGTTTTGTTAGGTATTATTGGCTTCATAATTTTATAAGGTACTTACCTACCTAGTTTAGTTTATCTGATATCTGAATATGTATATCAAAAGGAAAACTGAGACTGCCATATATATGGGCAACCAACTACCTAAAAATATACCAGCCGAATTGAGAACCTCCTCCTTTTTTTGAAGTCGGTTAAAAAGAAGCATTTTTGAAGCTATATGCGAAAAGAAGTCGCTAGCAAAACTAGTAGATTTGCTCTACAATCATCTCTACTAGATTCTACTAGATTTGCTCTACAATCATCAATACTTCCAATATAAGATTTAAAACCACAAAATTGAATACAAAGTTAGTACAAGTCATCGCAAGTTGCTAACCGCCCCGCTGCCAATGCAGTTCGATTGAATTTGACGAGACGAGGGGGCAGGGGAGGGGGGGAGCTCTGATGGCTAAATCGTGTTCGGTTCGCACCTGACTGTGAGGGGAATGTGGCTCTATGTAGAGAAAAAAAATATTATGTAGAGAAATATGTGTTAGAGCTTTTTAAGAGAGAAACGTATTCGAAGTTATATCATCATCTAGATGTAGGTACCTAAAGATAAACAAAGCGCTGTCATAACGAAATTAATTATACAAAATGCCACTTTATTTTTATCGAGATTAGTAGCGACAGCCGATAATGAGAGTTGTAGAGAGTTAGTAATTCAAATATTGAAATACCCTTAGAAATACCTATTCTAATTTGTTGCTAAACGAACATAAATCACATATGGTATCTAAATGGAACAGAATAACAGAAATCAAAATTGGACAAGGGATTGTGTTCATAAACTTGCAAAAATTTCGATCCTATATACTTAGTTTCTAACATATTATTAAAATTATATCTAACATTAGTTAGTACCTAGTTAGTCTCAATATATACGATAAGCATATCATTATTGATAAGAATAATATTCAATCAACTTAAACAAAATAATATTAATTATAATATTATAATATTAATTAATCTCAAGTAGAGCCACATTCACCCCGTACTCCGTACCGCAAATGTTCGCCACTATAAACTGTCACCTCCACCCCGACGCCGCAAGTTTAGCAACTTAAGTCGCAGTTGTTCCCGGTTTTCAAATTTCAGGTCACTTCTTCGGAAGTAGAGTATCTTTCGTGTTTTTGAAAAGTCATTCATTGTTGCTTGAATGGTGTGAGATATGGATTTTTGAAAATTTTGTAGTAGCCTAGTAGGGTTTTATAAAACGTACGGTCTAGTTTACTATATGGTTCTAGTTATCGAGGTTATATTAGGACATTATTATAGCGATTTGTATTTTGGCTATTAGATACCTACTTACGTCATTATTGCCATATAAGAAAATTAATGAAACCCTTTGTTTTTCATATTAGAATCAATTATTAAATAAACTAACTACCGCCAAACTTTATTAGTTCACAAAGTTTTTATTTACTGGTCGTCGTAAAAATAATTTTTGTTAGTGGTCATAATGTAAAATAAAAATGGTATTTTTTTCATTTCATGAGTAAATTGAAGAATATACAAAGGAAGGCATGGGAGAACCCTAGAGAAGAATGATAGATATAGAATATCTGAACGTTAAAATAACATCAAACCTCAATAAAATTCAAGTTCATTCAAATACCAGCAAGGCACACAAAAATCAAATTCACCATATTATTTTGTACTCAAAAATCATTATCCGTTTACGCTTTCGCTGGCAATTATTTTAATCCGATAGCTAGCACGGTCGGATGTGGAATGAAATAATTTAATAGCCCCCCGGGTCCCCACTCGCATCCAAGATGGCCGCGGGGCGGAGCAGGGGGTGGGGCGTGCCGCCTCATTTGAATTTCGAAGCCGAGCTTTCCGAACGTGTGCTTGAATTTCCAAACGGGTTTTCGGCCAATTAATTCCACGATAATTTGGTTTAAACCGCACCGGTTCTATTCGGCTTTATTGTTATTTAATTGATTATAGCGGGGCCGTAATTTGGGGTGATTATTGCGAATCGATTTCGTGTATGATCAGATTATTCACATATTGAATGGCAATCTTTATTTTTAGTACCTATGCATAATGTCTTTGTAAATTAAATCGTAGACGTTATTACAGACTACGTAGGTATATTTATATTCACCTCTGAGCTATTAATAAAAAGTCTAAAATATATATGTATAATAAACATAGTATTTACAATTTATAATGAAAGCCAAAGCACACGAAAAACAAAAACAACGCCCGCTTCACGCTAATTCAATCCGCGGAAACGCAAACTCCGCGAAACTTGAAAACTAATCACAGGCGCCTGAAAGATTGAAACAAGTCGCATTTTAAAACAAAAAGCCTCATAATAGGTCCGCAGCAAACACTGTATTGTTAGAACTTTCACAATATTATGTAGAGTGGTGTAATGCCGCACAAAGGCCCACCCCAGTCGGTAAATAACGCTTTGTTCTTCGAAGCCAAATTTTGACAATCACTAGCTCACTCGGCTATACCTATGTTGGACGGATTGTGGCAAAGATTATGCGCTTCTGGCTGCGGAGATACGAAAGGATTGTGAGAGTTTGATTAAAAAATCGTAGATTAAAATTGTACAGTGTACCTACCAATAATTCAATGTAGGGGGAGTCCGGGAGACTTGAACCGCTTTTTACTAAAAACTCTATAAAATCTGATCAGTGACCTTGAGAGCTTTAAGATCTACACCATATGGAAGCCTTATTATCTAGCTAAGATTTTATACTATTCTGAAAATAAAAATTGCAACCAGAAGATAGTAAACTAAGTTGTAATGAAAAATGAGTTTTGATTCAAGTCTCCCCAACCGGTGGGACACTTGCCCATAAGGTGCGGGACACTTGCCCATACCTTTTTAGAGAGGGTAAATGAAGCAAATAAAGCATATTATCCATTAGTTATGTATTATTTAGACACATTTAACAATAACTAGATTATTCATAATCATCTTCTAAATAATTTAGTGAAAATAATTAAGCAAATGTTTTCAGAACAACTCCTTAACATAACATTCGCTTCTTTTTATTAATTAAATACTCGTTTTGAGGTATCTATACTGCTATATAAATCTACAAAACTAATTTAAAGACATTCATTCTTACATACTATTAATTAAGAATAGCTATCAGTCTCAAAGATTGCATATGCAAAATCAACATGGTTTAGTAATTCAATTTGTTACTCGTTACATTTTATTGCAATTGTGACAAATTAACTCTTCTACGTCATTTTTAGTGAGGCCGACATATACCTCATGGACGTACCTACAACAAGAAACACAAAGACACATATCCAATATCTCATCAGACTGACAAACAAAGGAAAACCAAGACTCATCCCTATTTTCTTCCCAATCTTCGTCATTAGAACTTTTAAATTAAAGATTTCTTCTTCTGATTCTGTTTCACTCTCAGACTTCTGATATCTTCTTTTCTTCAATATTTGCCTCTTGTATGTTCCTTTCAATTTGGAGGAATTTGGCGTAGTCGAATGCTAGTTACATTGCTTGTTTTATGGTTAAACCATAGTGCATTTAACTGCAGGTCAATAAGTAACGAACGAGCAATTTCTCTATATTTACATTGAAAATCCGGGAGCATTTGTATTGGCTCCCCTTGTCTTGCAAAGGCGTTAACTTTTGTTCACCTAACAAGTAATACCGTAAAGTGGTTCTGTCTATCCCATACGTGATTGCAATTTGACGGATAGATTTGCCACTCTTTATTTCTCTGACTGCGCTTCCCATCTCAGACTTAGTTTCCTGCGACGACTACCTTGCTTAGGCTTATTCTGAAATGGCATTTTCTTTCTGAAACAAAACAAAACCTAACTTAAATAGTACCTATACAAACTGCAAAGGGAGAGTTGAACCACTGTTCAAGTCTCCCGACTGCAGACTGGTTCAACTCTCCCGCACCCGACTCAAGGCCATATCTTGATTTTTTCCAACAAATCCACTATCAACTGGAGAACAACACTGAACATTCGACAAAATATGATAATCTAGTAATGCAATAACGTAGGTGTTTGATACATACCTTCATAAATGCGTGCATAGCAATTAAAACAACTAATCCAAAAAAATTCACTCCGCGACGATGAAACCACTTTTTCGGAACTCACGGTCGAACGCGTCTGTTATCACTCAAAATTGTGAGTTGCTTGGGATTGGCGGGTTACGCGCGTTTATTTGTTTGCCACTTGGCGTAATTTGGCGCCTAATTTAAAAAGTTATTGAAAGTGGTTCAACTCTCCCACCTGGGCAAGTCTCCCGGTTTCCCCCTACCAATCTACCTAATTCAGTGACCTATATAACAATAACAATTATTTTCGATCACTCAATTTGAAATTATAACTTAGGTATCTTCTCATCAGTTAATTAGATTGCTACCGAAATAAAAATATAGACAATGTTTCTAAATGCGTGTACATTGCTATACTTAGGTATAATACTTGTTTTTAAAACAAAGATAAATGTAATTCAGGACTTCAGCCTTGAGTTTTCAAAATGTTAAATTAAGTATTTCAAATTCAATGAGGATAATTAATGATAGAAGCTTATAATATCTCACGATTTATATAAGTACCTACTCAATTGATATTTTGACCTCAGATACAAATTCGTTTATTAAACATAAGTTAATAATAACACAGGATTTAAATGTGATAGACAAAATTAAAAATAATATAAAGTACTGAGTACACGAACGTTAAAATACCTTAACGTCACAAATTTAAATTTTTATTTAATCTGTCCAAATTCGCAGCATCTCATTAATAATCTATGGCGCGCATCAGTGTGCGTAGGGCGGCGGGAGGATGGAGGCTCACCCCGCCAGTCCAATGTTGACAATTGATGGATATCTCTTGTCTTCCAAAGGCAGGATTAATGTCCTGTCTCGAACGGTGACGATTTTCAGAGGATTAGCCTCTTGTGTACGGGCGTCAATGGCTGACAATTGGGGCTTTAAGATTTTTCATGAAGCGTTTGGGATATAATTCTTTTAGTGATGCGTTTTTCGGTTTTAGGTTTTTAGTTGGTTTAGATGTTCTAACTACTTCGTTACGCATTTGTGGTTATAATTACGGTATTAGTAAATAATAGACTCTACATAGTAGGTAGATCATGGAAAAATATTTAAACATCCAAACCTAAGTAATATGTTTGTGTATGTTTTTTTTATATGTGTGGATGTTTGAAAATTTTTCCAACATTCAATAACCGCTTTTAAGGGGTTGTTGGGCCAGTAAGAAAGGCATTTTATTTTATCCAGTTTAAACTCAGCGGCTTAGAGTTTAAGTTAGTTAAGTTTTTGTTTTCTGAATCTAAGTAAAAATAATGAAGATAAGGCGTCATTATAAGCTTAAAAATATCTGTTCAGAAAATATATAAACGTAAAATTAAAGTAAAAATTTACGAATGTAAAAAATGTTTCACAAGCAGAAAGCTGAATTATTTCTAAGAGTCACATAATATAATAATCGAAGTGTCTAGTCGTCCGCTAAACGGATGAATAAAATAATTATTAGTCGTCCGATTACCGGATGAATAAAATAATTTAATCGTCCGATTACCGGATGAATAAAATAATTTAATCGTCCGATTATTCGGATTACTAGATAACCTTTTAACACTAAAGCTAGTTGGGTTGGACTAAAGCAAAGGGGGCGCAGGACTTTTTTGATGGAGTTGGTGTCATTATAACACCTATTTATTATTGTTTTATCGTAAAGATTACGCTAATATAAGCATGTTTTATAGGAACAACTTTTCTCTAAAATCAAAAATGGCCGAGATATTCGCCCTCAATTCGTCAGGTTAGGTTAGCCTTTAGGTTAGGTTTCTTAAAAAAAAAAAACTACACAGAAATAGGAGCCCCGCGAAGCGGGGCTCCGTCGACGCGCAAAAAAAAATCAAGTTTAGGTTAGGTTAGCCGTTAGGTTAGGTTAGG